>JAVJIF010009602.1:0-200815 GCA_038442645.1 Agave tequilana
CCCACTGTTACAGGTGTCGGGTTCTGATTAGGCATTAGCTGACGCTGTGAGAGCGAGGCAGAAGCGACAGAAAATGAGACGGTGGGAACTAGAGCCTTGAGGTCCATATCATCCTGCCTTGCCTCGGCGGTGTTGTTTGGCTTGAAAAGGCCCGGGCTGGGAAAGTGAAGCAAGCCTCGCAATTAGGTTTTACGAAATGTGTTTGATTGGTTCATTTAGAAAAGTCTCTTAAACGTTAATTATTACGCCATGCTCTTATCCAAATCCTTCACATTTGACAATTGACTCTCTGCCTTTTGCAAATTTGGTGTTCTGATTAGCTCCAAAAAATAGTTAATGAAGAAGATAACTCTTTTTTTCCTTTTATCTTTACGATAATAATTATAACTCTTTTGATTCAAAAGCTAATTCGTTAGTGACTCGCTTTGGGTCACGTCCAAGCAAAAAAGAACCACCATTCAATTATGAACCTTTTTAGAATGCTTAATATCTAGTCATATATTTACATTTCTATTTCAAAAGAAAATTTTAAAATTTGAAAAAAACTAATTTATTGGAGCCTCTTATTTTAAGAAAAATTGATTAAAAAATACATTTATTAGAATGAGAAAACACGAACCTTAAACCAAAAAAGGAAGTAACATTTATTTCTTTTTAGTACACACCGGAGTTCTCTAGAATGAAAGCAAAGTCACACACACACAAACATAGAGAAATTTGTGTCATTCCGGAAGGATTCGAGGGTGAATTTTTTCCAAT
The DNA here is from genome assembly GCA_038442645.1 of Agave tequilana. Lineage (NCBI taxonomy): Eukaryota > Viridiplantae > Streptophyta > Magnoliopsida > Asparagales > Asparagaceae > Agave > Agave tequilana. Next base: position 760 of record JAVJIF010009602.1, read on the forward strand.
CAAATACAAACTTACGATATTCGATTGCAAGATCCACTCTGTTGAAATTAATCTACATTATCAAGTAAGTAAAAATTAAAAATTATGTATTTTGAATATTTTTTACCTATACATCAAGTAAGCACAAAAATGGACGGCTGAAATAGTGATTTGGTTAGTTTTAACGATGTAGAATTTTTAAAATCTATCAAAAATTGATATGTGAGTGTTTTTAAGTGTTTCGAAAATGATGAAATGATTGGATCGAGAATTTGTATGTCTAAAGACGTAGATCTTAGCAATAAGCTATTTTCGACCTTCATTTTGGGCCTATTTGATAGATGGGTAAAAAATATTCAAAATACATGATTTTTTATTTTAGTTACTTGAAATAGTGAACCAGCTTTATCATAATGGATCTAAAATTCACATGTCACAGTGTTGCATTTGAGTGAGACTGATTGACCTCGAATTCTTTCAGAATGACACAAATCTATCAATCTATCTATATTTGCGTGTGTGTGTGTGTGTTGGTAATATTTTAATACACATATGGTGTAACATACGGTTTACATATACCTATGAAACCACACTGTAACTCATACTTATCCATGATGCAAACTATTGATTATGATATACATGTTCAAAAACTCATATGGGCCAGATTTCATGTGATTAAAAGTTTCTATAAATATATGATTTAAGAAAATAAATTGATAATTATAATGGTGATTTATAATGGTGATTCTTAGAGAAATCTAGTTAGCGTCTTCCGGAGGAATTCAACACGCCAATCATCAAGATTAGAATTCCAACACCGAGTCAATCAAGAACAGATACAAAGCAGAGAATATAAGATTTAACGAGGTTTGACAACTTTCCTTCATCTTTTGAAAAGAAGAGAAAAGATCTTATTCAATCAACAGAGCTATAAGGGTAACAAATTGATCTGAAGATCCAACTGATCAAGATGGACCCAAATAGAGAATTTATATAATTTATCGTAAAATTCTCTCAAATAAACTAACCCTAAAACTTTCAATACAAATCACTTATCAAGGTTACAACTTGATATAATTGATCATAAAGGATCTCATATTTCTAGCCAGACAAAGGAGACCAAATACCGAGAATTTGGGTCAAAAACGAAATTATAATTTAATTTGAAAATGAATCTGAATTCGGGTCGGATTCGCTATCCCTGAAGTGAAAAACAGGCCCAATTTCAAACTATCACTTCTCTCTCGTTTCTTATCAAAATTCTATAACTCAAAAACTACTGTAAAGATTTTCAAGTTACTACAACTTTTATGAAGACAACAAATTCATCTGAGTTCTTTTTCTATGTTTACTAATGAAATCAATTGAGTCCTGTACTGCTCCTCTCTCTGGGCTAACTCTAATTAAGTTTTTAAAAATTTCAATTTTTATCATCTCCCCTACAATTATCCATCACGGTGAAGATTTCTCAAATTTGAGCTGAATACATTGAATCACCAATTTCTCAGCAAATGAATTGCATCATTACGATTGCCTATGTACCCCTGCCCTAAAGGATTAAGTCACACGTAGTTCATCCAACGAGCTTCGAAAAGCTCAACTATCAATTGAAACTAACTCTATAACAATGAAACCAATTGAATGAGTCACATGGATCTCATTATCATGATCATCATGGAGAATAACGGTCTTCAGCTTGAGCTGATATGGCTCATCAACTTGAAATTCATGCTTCTTCACAACCCACTTTCTTAGATTCATCTTGATTTTCATAGCTGCAAACAACTCAATATATTCATCAATGTCTTCATCATCCAAATCGGCTACATGACTACCACCCGTTGTCATATCCAGATCGGCTACTTGTAGCCCTTTCAAATTTTTTTTTACATCCGGAACACAAATTTTTTACGAGCGAATTCAACTTGTCATTTTTAACTCCAAAATAGGCCAGACATTCAAATACCCACAACAAATTATAATCTTGAGAAGCTCCATCTGATCAAATATCTAATGGAGTTTTACCTTCTATCACAGTCGACAGCAACCTATTCATGAGATGACTAGCACACATCAAAGTCTCACTCCAAAATGATTTGTCTAATGATATATTAGACAATAAATATCGAACCTTCTCCAATAAGACACAGTTTATCTTCTTGGCAATCCCATCTTTTCGAATTGTAAAGTGCTTCATACCATTTACTGGTTAAATTGTAGGAACCAATCCTAGCACTCCTAAACATGATCAAATTGGGCATCTTGATCTTCCTACTAGTCGATTCTCCATCAGTTTCTTCCACTTCACGAACAAACTTAGAATTTTTAATCTGTCTCATAAGATATACTCAAAATACCTAGAATAATCATCAACAAAAGAGATAGAGTATCAATGATATCCAAGCAATACAGTCTTGGCAAGACCCCAAATATCAACATTCAAGAGACTTCCCATGTGGTCAATTGTGGTGCCAACTTCCCTTTTCACCTTGTCCAGAACACAACGTTCATCAAATTTCAATTATAAGTAGTCGCACCTTTCAATAGTTCTTACTTCGTCAAATCTTACAAAGAATCCATGCCATCATGTCCAAACCTCATCTGAACCTAGTAGCATCGTCACCCAAACGTTCTGAAGCCATCAAAATTTCAGCAACTGTACCCTTCCAGTAGTACAAGTTGTTGTATCGAATGCCCTTCAGAATAACCAATGAGTTACTGAACATCTTGTGAACGTCTTCACCAAGAGTTCCTCTCAGTCCTTGTGCCTCAAAAGCTCCAACTGAGATAAAGTTTTTCTTCACCTGAGAAACGTACCAACATCCTGCAACTTTCTCACTGTCGCATCGAACACCTTGATATGAACTGTACATATCTCCTCAATATGACATGAGTGTCCATCTCCAAACGACACCAAGCCTCCATTTAGTTTTTCAAGACTAGCAAACCATTCTCGTTTGGTATAAACTTTATAGGTAGCACTCATGTCCAAATTCACTTAGACACTTCTAAGTAGTAAACTGAAGGAGTATAGAGAGAATACTAAAGAGTCAAAATCAGTACCATCCTGCCTGTGTGATGTTTGCCTCTAATTTTGGTCCTTTCTTCTTTTTGAACCTTGGACAATCAATCTTTCAATGTCCTTCTTTCCTGCAAAAAGAACGCTATTTTTTTCTCAATTCACGATTATCGGTCTTGGACTTACTGACATTTCTCTTGCCAGTCTGATGATTGGAACCAAATCCTCTCACATTCAACGCCTCTACTTTTATGCTATTGGAAGAAGATGTCTTGTCTATCCTCCTCACATCGTGATTCACAAGAGCAACTGACACATCATTGTAGCTAAGTGAAGACTTACTATTGATCAAGATTAGTACGAGGGTCTTATACTCTTCATTCAGAAGAGTGCTCAATAAAATCAATGCCTTGTCCTCGTCCTTAATCGTCTCATTCACATTAGCTAGGTCTGCAATAAGCTTCATGTCGTTCATGTGCTCACCAATGGAGATTCTATTCTTCAACTTGAAGTGGTAAAGCATTTTCTTCAGATGCAAGCGATTCTCGATGCTTTTCATCAGATATCTGCTCTCAAGGATTTCTCAAATATTCTTTGCAGTAGTCTTTAGGATCACATGATATTTGATGTCTTGTGTCAAACAAGACCTGATGTCGCCACACGCCGTCTGATTCATTTTGTCCTAATATTTCTCTGAAGTCTCCGATGGTTTCTCTTGTAAAAGCAGCGTGTCTTTCAAATTCTACATATTCAGCACATTCATCACTTCACATATCTACATACCAAAGTTGTTTGTGCCATCGAACTTCACCACATCGATCTTCGACTGGTGCATGTTCACGTTTTTCATCGTGGACTGATTAACCCCAGCTATATCCTCCATAAACCACCAACTACAATGCAAAAAAATAACAAAAAGGTAGATCCAAATTAGATAGAGATCAGACTTTTACCTCAGAGTGAAACTCTAGACGAGTTTTCGAACGATCTACTCCGCCCAAACCGATGTGAAATGTGATAAATATAGTGGATGTGGATTTAAACCAATATGCTTGTTATTTCTCAAATTATTAGAAATCATTAAAATAACATCATTCTTTTTATTTCTCAATTTGCACAAATATGATTATTAAATTAGAGAGAACTGTCTTCCTTGAGGATTTGACTCCCAAAGTACTGCAATTAGACACTGTGCGCTTGCGGCAACACATTAAAATTCACATCCTCATGAGTTTATTAGGGGGTGTTAAAGAGTACAGATTTTGATTATCGCTCTTCGAAAAGCGTCGTGTGAGATTGACATCAATTTTCAGATTTTTTTTCCTTCAATCTTATAGTTTTCTATTTTTTTTTCTTTTTCTTTCTTTCAAACTCACAATCTTCAATCCATCGTGAGTTTACGAAGGAGTGTTAAAGAATAGGATTAAAATTAGGATTATATAACACTAATTGTAAAAGGAATAAATGTTTCTTATTATGTAATTGTACTGGTCATATATTGAGGCATTGTCCTCATTAATAATATGCCTAATTCTCAATTTTTTTAACTGACTTAACACAACTGTTATTACTTCAAATAGATAAAGATTTTTCTAATAGGGAGATTGAGGTTTCCCCTTTCATATGGGGATGGGATAGTTCCGGCCCAAAAGCTACTGATCCACGGGGTAGCCGTTGGTATCCCCAGATTGGGATGCATTCAGGCCCAAATATGAGCCTATCTATGGGCCTGAAGTTGGGCTTTGTCTTTAGGATTCCGCCCTGATCCAATTGTATTGTAACTTTGTAAGCCAGCAGTGCACTCTCCCCTCCTCCAGATCAGCCTCACTTCTCTCTTTTCTTCTTCACCCCCACACGCTACCACCGACACGTGCGGACCTCACTTCCCCACACGTAATGGGTGCCGTTGATCCGTCATGCAGGGAGCTATTCAATTCAATCATAAATGATGTCACGCTCGCGTCATCACTAAATAAAAATGAACCCTATCCATTCAAGCCTAACTGCCTCTCTCTCTAGTCTCTCCACGTGGACGCGTGTCTTCTCACCTTCTCCGAGCTCCAAGTGGGGCTATCTGGGAGGGGGTGCGTTCTAATCTCACCCGCGGTGAGACTCACACACTCCCCTTCTAATTACTATCTGGGTAGAGAACTGAACAAGAATGGTGACTGTGCAGAGTGCAAACGGGTTGGGTTGGGTGAGTTTTGGAGAACTTCTATGCCTGAATTCCTTGGTAAGTTTCAGGCCGGTTTCATATATCGGTGAGCATCGGTCGGTTCGGTTCGATTTTTGCTAATTTTTGCAAAACCGAATCGAACCGAACCGAACCGACTAAGTTCGGTTCAGTTTTTCGGTTTTTTCGGTTAGGCCAATATTTTTCCGTCATTTCTTACATTTTTTAATCACCATTATATTATCATCCTTTAATATTCTAATCTCTAAAATTCAATACCCAAATTAAAAATAAGAAAAAGACCCTAACCTTAATGTGAATTAAAAATTTCATATTCTAAAACTTTTACGCTATATTGGGCTCTTATATCAAAACTCAAATAATTATTACTAACTTTTAATGACAAGAATGAAAAAAAAAGAACTATATTAATATAAATATTATTCTTAATTGTGATGGTGTACTTAACATAACTTTCACATATTCAACATAAAAAAGATGGTAATGTTAGAAGTAATGAGATAAGTTTTCACTAGTTTTTGTTATGAACTATATGATTCACTAAATTGAAATGGGTGGGGTGATATATAGGGTAAGAGATTCGGTTCGGCTCGGTCGAGTTCGGTTTTTGAAACACAAAACCGAAACCGAACCGAACTAGAGCGGTTCGGTTCGGTTCGGGTTCGGGTTTCCGTTTTTGATCGGTTATTTCGGTTATAAACGAACTCTGCTCACCCACTTTCATATGCTTTAGAAAGTTAAAACACGTTTTGTTTGCGGCCCGGGTTTTGCACTAGAACCCGACCCAATTTACGCCGCCAAATGGTGGTTGGAGGTAAGTTCACCTGTTGAGTGTGCAGATCCATTGGCAATAAATATCCAGTAGTCCGTGAGAGCTGACGGCCATTCTGTTCTCGATCTCTTCTGTTATTTGCTAATTAATTTGTTTGGATACCGAGAGATCCATCTATGGCTCTTCGCCTATTGTACGGTGTGGTGTTCCTGTCGGTGTCGTGCGCGTGCCTTAAGCTGCTCCACCTCGTTCTTCACCCTGTATTCTACCTCACTTCATCATGATCGTCGGAACTGATCCATGAAGCAACCTTTGGCCATTCCATTAATGCCTGCGTTCCATTGATCGCCTTGGCTGACATGGGATGCGCTGCAAAATAAGGGGAAAGGTCGAGCATAGGTTTTTTTTTTTTTTTTTGGGGTTATGTGCCTGCCTTTTATGTTTCTTTTGAAAAGGAACTTGTATTATACATATAGTTTAGTTTGATGTTTGATTGTTACATTGGTTGTGTTTTGTTCTTTGTTCTTGATGACGCGTAAGGCAATGATGTTAGATGAGTTAAGAATTGTTTGTTGAATTGTCATGCAAATGGGTCCATAGCTCAGTGGTAGAGCAATTGACTGCAGATCAATAGGTCACCGGTTCGAACCCGGTTGGGCCCTTTATTTTACATATTTTATGATTATTTTTTTTTTTTTTTTTTGCTTTTTTACTTAATCACAAATGATAACGATCCAAAATATTATTATAAAATGATAAAAATCCAAAATTTGAAGAAAAAATTTCGAGGGACTTGCAAGCCCCTCTCAAAAGTAAAAAAAATTCAATAAATATATGCAAAATAAGCTCATTGTCTTACCAGCAAATCTCAAATTTGTGTGTGATGATCAATGGTCTTTTGATTTAATTTAAGCTTTTTAATTCAAATATAACTCATGTCTCTACGACATGTGAGTCTATATATAATTCATTAGGTCGGTTCTTGCAACTCTTATTCTTGACTTAGATCTGGACCTACAAGTTTTATTATTGAGTTCAGTTAGATTTGAGTTAGAAAAAGTGCAACTCTTGATGAAGCATATGTTTGATGTTGAGCAGTCCCTTCAGATCGTGTGACATTTTTTGTTCGACGCAAAGGGGAAAAAAAATACAGCTTGAAGGAAAAAAATAGAGCAGTTTATAATTTTATGTCATTTCACAAAGATTGAAATCTTTCATAGTAATTTTATGAGAGATCTTAAATGTTTATGAAAGTTTACAGCAGTTTATTGTGTCTTTGAAAACTTTTAGTAGTTTCTGAAATCAAGTGCATACCATGATAGTTTTCTTACTTTAAACCAAAAGGTAATAGTTGTTCCATGGATCGCTCAAAAGACATAGAGGCTGGAGTCGGGCGAGAAGTCCCCGTAACATATTTGCTGATTCGATTCAAATCCTATTTCTTATCTCATATTATACATATTTGCTGATTCGATTCAAATCCTATTTCTTATCTCATATTATGACACGCATGAAGCTTCTATTGGTCTATATATTAGGTGTGTCTAATCGGTACACTAAGTTATAAAGATCGGTAAGACCTAATACTATTCTCTTATTAGGGTTAGGGGCATTATGAAAGGCCACTAATCAAAAGATTGTATATAGAGAGGAAGTTCCTCTCTGTAACAATGCATTGATCTCCACTCATAGGAGGCTAGGTTAAGTAGAGAGAATGCTCTCCATCTCGTTTTTTACAACGGCGATCCAGATTTAGGTACAATTCATCATTCTTCAAAGAGACATATTATCTAAAGGCCCTTTATTAAGGTTCATCATACATGATATTTAAATCTGTACATAGTTGATCCTCTTTTATGATAAATAAATTTTAGCAGGCCCTTTCCACTAGTTACCTAGAAGAGAATGCTCCATTGTTCTAAATGAGCTTGGAGGCCCAATAGTAATTTGGCCTGGGTCGTAAGAAAGTTGGAGGATAGATGTGTGTATTTGCAGGGGAATGAGACAGTGGAGGATCTCTCTCTCTACAGTGGGCGAACTAAATTTACAAGAGGCACTGAGAGGTGTATTACGAATGATTAAACTTTGCAATATATGGAGGTGATTAGGTTCAACTAGTAACTTTTGAAGGTTCACTAGTGATGCGTAAAAAACTATGCATGCAGTTTCATGAAAGCTTTTATTATGATTTATAAGCGTGCACTAGGTTTTTCATTCCTTACGTTAGAGCAGGGGATTTCTTTTTTCACGTGAGGAGCTCACAGACTTTCCTTAAAAGGGCCAACGATCCTTGAAAAGACAAGATCGAGATTCATAGAGAGGGCGTGGTTGAGTGATCGGGCTTGATCAACCATCCCAGCGTAGTAAAGATTCATGAGCCATCCTCATCGCCTCCCATGAATAAGAGAAGTACCTTCCTTCTAACGGAATTCAAGACAAGCTGTCACTGTCAATCTTAAGACGATGAGAAAGATAATAACAGTAACAGTAACAACAACAATAATATGTTTCTTAAAATAATAATATAGATATAACAACATAGAAGGGAAAAAAAATGAAAGAAAAGAATAGTAATTTTGGCTTCGTTACAATGTTTAAATCTGAGAATAGATAAAAGAAGAGAGAGAGAACGAAAGGAAAGGAAAGCAATACAGGGAGAAGAATAGAACAGTGTTTTGATGTTATATTCATATAATTTTTTCTTATTTCTTTTTGATTTGCATGGAGGACTAATTCTTGGCAATGATGGGAGGTGAGGGTTATAATAGATACAACGTGTTTCTATTCTACTAATTGCTATAGTTTTCCCTTAATATCACTCTCTCAAGCATGCATGCTACTCGATCTATTTTTGAGGAAAACATGTTTTTGCCACTTCCAATATTTATAAAATCATGCTTCGATTGTGCCAGGAAAATTGAGAACACCAGGAGAAGGCATCCAGTACAGGCAATGCCCCATGTCATCTCTATCTTAACCCTATTATATTTGCCACGTGTCACCCATCCCATCCAAAAAAAAAAAGACAATTTTCTGCTCAGCACAACAATGAGAAGGGTTTTTCTGAAAAAACTCCATCTTCTTCCTAAGACTTGTCACTTCTGTACTTTTAGCTTTAGCTTTCAGACTTTCTCATCTTAAATCAAAAGCCCAAGAGTTTCTACTAGTTACGAGACTCACAACTCACAAACATAAGTAGCATAAAAAGTGTGTCTTTCATACCAGAAATTTTGCTCTTCATGAATCACTACAGGATCCAACAATATAAACATATCCTGGCAGCAGAGAACTGATTCGGAAACCGTGTCCCACACGCCCTGTTCAGTAGCTGCATTTTTTCTATAGCTCGCAAGCACACACTTACGTGTACAGTGATACAAACTCAAGATATGGGGGGTGTATGTTCAGTCCCAACCATTGTTTTATGATTCAGATTAGCTCCGGTATCGTGAAGAACATTACAAAAAACGAAACCAGTATATCAGTTGCCACGGTCATTCATGTGGGACTGCTTATCAAGATGCTCAACTCTGCGATATATTGCAAGGTTAGCACCTATCCACCGATGAAGCCCAGACTGTGAAAGATGAAAGCTAGGATCAACATGACAAATGCAAGGATCAAGCCAGGTCTTCCCAACAACCAGTTCTTCGTCTTCCTTGCTGTTTCTATGCCTCGCTGTGCCTTTTCTGCCCACCGCATCTGACAAGGGAAAAACAGATTCAATAGTTAGAGATCTAGCGAATACAAAATTGGTACACGCACGACCCATAATTCAAGCATCACTACTAAGCATCCCATTAAAACATCGACGAATGGACAAGTGGATTATAATATAAACAGGGCAAATGGAGAAGTTGCTAATCAAAATCGAGGAAGAGGAAATTACCTCCTCTTAAAAGGAGCACAGATTAAACCTTAAAAGTCAGCAAGGAAAGTTACCAGAAAGATCTATAGTCGTTTCTGGAAAGATAAAAGCAAAAGAATTTGTAAATAGTCTGCAAAAGGTTCACATACCATTTTATCCAGGTCTTCAGGCGATAATGATGACATGGCCTCTTGAACTTTTGCTGCATCCTCCCTCGAGAGCTTCATCCCATGCTGCTCGCTCATATTTGCCATCATTTCCGGGCTAATATTCTTCATCATAGACGTGAACATCTGCAAATTGGTCAAATTTAAGATAATAACTACATAATTTAATATCCAAGGGTGATGTATCTCTTTTGTACAAACTACCAAACCTGTCTCATTGCTGGATCTTTCATTGAATTTCTCAAACTTTCTTGCAAATCAGCGGAGGAAGATGGAAGACTAGAGGAGGCCTGAACATTTCTTGAATTGGAAAACAATCCACCTAAACTACTTTCTCCTACATCAAGGTGGTCTGCCATATGACTTCCTTCAGCAGTTGATGATTGAGATCCACTCTCTGATCTCTGAGTGCCATTGGCTGAAGCAGAATTTGAAAGAGTGCCATTAAGATTCATGGAAGAAGCCATCTCAAACATCCTCTGAAGCTCTTCTGGTGACATATTTTTCATCCTATCAGATGCCATCTTAACCATTTCTGGGGTCATTTCTGGAATTTGTAAACCTAACCTTGTCCCACTTTCTGATTGAGTGCCACCATTTATTGCAGATTTTGGAAAAGGATTTCCATTCACATTCATCGTAGAGGCAATTTCAAGCATCTTCTGAAGCTCTTCAGGTGACATACTACTCATCTTATCAGATGCCATCTTAATTATTTCTGGTGTCATTTCTGGAGTTTGTGAACCAAACCTTGATCCATCTCCATTAATGTTGGGAAAGTTTGGGGGTTTTCCATTCAAAGAAGAAGCAACTTCAAGCATTTTCTGTAGCTCTTCAGGCTTCATCTTGGTAATCATATCTGTGGCTGTTTTAACCATATCAGGTGGCATTCCTCCAACACCCATAGCTGCCAGAGTATCAGGATTGGCATTTGAGATATAATTTTGGAATAACCTGGTACATGAAATACATAGATGAAATTAGTGAGAATCTCCTAAAGGCGCAACCTGGTTAAAAAAAAATGACAAACTATGCTGGCTATGTAGCATGTTCATTCACATCTATCTTTTTTTTTTTTTTTCCGTTTTACTCTTTGATAAATGGTATAGCAGATACAGAGAATGATTTTAGCAAAAGAACAAGTAGAGGTTCTTTCATTAATGTACCTAAGCTATCCAATAGTATAAGAAAGAAAAAAGAAAAAAAGAAAAAGAATGATAAGCAAGAGTTTGAGTTGAATGACGCTTTTGGATGAATGCCGATTATACTTTTTTTACTCCTCCAGGAGAACAATTTGTTTATAAATAGAAGTGGTTTGCATGTGAAAACTAAAATGTACCTCATGGCTTCAGGATTTTCTCTTAAGCTCTTTAAGCAATCAGTATCAGCGGTAGAAACACCAGGATATGGACCACCATTTGGAGTGCATTCACTGGCTTCAACTGGCTCAGACACAGAATATTCTGCAGATGAGGTTTTACGACTTTCTGATTGAATTGAATTGGTCCCGTCTTCCACTATTTCTTCAATGACTAAACCTGTAAACAATGTGGGTGTAATGTGAACGGAAAATGCATGATACTTTACAATCCAACTCATGAAAAATTTCACCCATACAATAGGAAAAGACAAGGAAAAAACATACGTTTTGATGCATTCTTGTCTCCAAATTTCATCAACTTTTCATTAGCATCTCTGCATCATTACACAACAATCATCCAACACTGATAGCATAAAGTACCAAGTGTCTTCTTTACAATAGATAAAATAGCCGATGTACACGGAGGAACTTCATACCTGAACACTTCTTCTATAGTCTCATCTTCTGGAGAAATTTCATGTGCCTTTCTCAAGTCAGAGACAGCAGCCTGATTAACATTCCAGTGATTAAAATGATGTTAGCTTATGCAATAAAAACATCATAATCTCATAATGATTGAAAAGCTTCAGCTTCTGAAGCAATACACTAAAGTAAGAAGGAGAAAAGACTGAACAAGTCTTAGTCCCGCATGTGGATGCAAGCTTCCAGGCCCAAAAAGCTATACCGGCAACATAGATAATGGCTACAAATAGGCCTCTATTGAAATAAAATGCCTTTCACATGTCCAAGATTCTTTAGAGAAAATTTCCTCAGAAAAAAGAAAAGAAAAGAAAAGAAAAAGATAATTACAAACAAAGCAATACTATATAATAAATAGCTTACTTCCAAATTTCCAAGTTCTTTATATGCTTGACCTCTGCGATAAAGAGCTTTCACATTCTTCGAGTCATAAGCCAGAACCTAGGATTTAAATAATAGTTCCATTTAGAGAAAGTATTACGGAGCATAAATCATGCTTTAAAAAGAGAATCCCATATTTATAATCTTGCAATTTTGGTAGTAAAGCTTAAGAGAACATAGTAATTCCCACAAGAAAATCCTAACCCAATGTTATATGAATGGTAAAGAAAGAGTGACATGTCAGCACATTGGCATGGAAATAATCACTGCCTGAACAAATCAACAGGATAAGTTTTGTCATTAACTTCCATGATCAAAGCACTGAAATTGTTTAAAAAAAACAATGTTCTTAACTGAGTGACTGGTCTGATCCACGTCATTTTAGCCAAAATTACAGGTTCTGTAGATTAATTAATTTGTTGCCTCTCTATGCAATGATCAGCCGAAATTTTCTTGTGAAATGGAGGCAGCAAAGGGATTATCTATCTAACCCCTTTTGCAGTATGGTCACATAATTTTATTTGATAGACATGTGAATTTTTAACTTTTAAGATACCTTTAAAATACATATAAACCGGCCCTTTTGAATTTTTAACTTTCACAGATAGGAGGTAGACTTATAAACCGACCCTTCGGAATTGGATGCACCAAGCAAAAATAAGACAAATCTCGAGTACCTTTACAATATACTTCATTCTGGTAGGTAGAAGTACCAACATGTCAGTCCAAATACAATAGTAGACCAGCTATGACCCATACATTACGTATCTAATAACATTGTACATAGGACATCCTTGAACCAATTGGGAAACCTTCCAACTAACCGGCCTGCCCAACCTGCACAAGTTCAGCAAAGAGAAAGGACACAGTTTCTATCCTACGAGACTTTTGAGAGACTGTTGGGGTCCATTTCACTGTTGCAAAAAAACCCACTAAATCCCTGTTTAAGCCTCTGCTTTCGCTATGTCCACTTTGGGACGCTTTAACTCCCGCTTTTAGATTTAGAAAATTTCGACATTTTATTTATCACTTTGTTATTTTTATTTGTCATCATTAAGATTTTAGTGTTGATTTCTTATTTTCTTCATTCGTATGAAATTTCCTAATTTTAAATTCTTTTCTATTCTTTTCTATTTTTTCTATTTTTATTCTTGAAAATTCTTGGCGTTTTTAAAGCCCAGTAAAACCTAAGCCATGCCCATCACTTTGCTCCCGCTTTCGCTTTCCACAACATTGGTCCATTTGTACAAACAAGCAGTACTCGATCAAGAAGGTTTTCTCATGACTACCACAATTACAGCAACTGAGCCTCTTCCCGTCGAAATGGGTTAGATGTCGAAGAATCAACAAAAATTTACACCCAACTGTCAACCTAATATTCACAAACACCAATCCTCAAATTGGTGCCAAAGTTCTTGTGAAGAAAAACCATATAGACAATAGAGGATTTTCCATAATAATATCTGACAGGAGAAATCAGTGGGGTAAGCAATTGAAGCTCATACAATCAAAAGCAAACCCTCCAACTTCTCCAGTGTAAGAAAGAGTATAGAAGAAAGGGAAAACAGATAGATTTTCTGTAGATAATTAAATCAAATTCTTAAGTCATATAAAAACAAGGAACCAAACAGGACAAATTCCCAAATGAATTTGATTTCCCACCTACCATGATTTTAAGTCCGATCATTATTGTATAAACCTATTTCTGGCCAATATCAAAAGTTTTTTACTGTGACTATCCCATTATTTGATTTGTATGTGCTCAAAAATTCCTCTACAGAAAGCTCCAAAAACACCAGTTGCATTTCACTTGATGCAGATTCAAAATTTCCAATGTATTGACAATGTGCATTCCTGGCTTTTGGCAGTTCTATAAAATGTAGGTGCACATCCACAAGCGTACATAAGAATGTGATCCCACATTACTGGAAAGTAATCTAACATGTACCCTTTGAGTCCATAGCAACAAAATAGATTTTAGGTTCAAGCAGAATCACTCGTCATATGACACTTGTATCTTAGAGTTGATTAGACTAACATAAAATTTAGCAGAAAACACACATATATACATGTAAATTAGTGTTCATATTGCAGGAAGTCTGCTATATACCACTCACATGTACTTGTTGATCAGAAATCAGATGTACAAGCACAAATTTACATATGCCTTGCAAACATTTCATTATTAGGGTGTCCTAAACAGTAGGGGTTTTTGACAAGACCACCATCCCCTTCTTTGCTTCATGCTTACTAATTTTAAGTTAAAATAAATTAAAACATATAAAAATTTCAATACACTTCAAAGTGCATCGGTTGAAGAACCCTCAACAAATAGAAGCAAGTGCTATTCTGTCAGCCTCTTCTCTGGGCACATCATTTGAAGTATATGGGAACAAAAGGACTAAATTCATAAGTTAAACCAACATGTGCAGAGCCTGAAATATATAAGTCAAACTTGCACATGATCCATAGAGAAAGTTCTATAAACATTTAGATACGACTTTGATTTGAAGGAATCCTATGTTAGGTAAAATGGATGAATCATGATGATGAAAGAAAATTCGAGTAAAAATATCTAGATATTGATGTTGAACTTCGGATATAATTGTTTACGTGATAAAATTATGAAATAGTAAAAAAAATACATATCAAAAATCTATAAAACAAATGGTGAAAAGGATATTCAGCTGCTTAGCACTAATTCTTTTTGCACTATATAGTTTTTGCAGTTACTTTATGTCGTCTGGAGGCCCATTGTTACTGCAATCATCTCTCGTTGATGGGTGGAGAGAGTGGTGACATTGCAATAATAGACTCAAGACTTTGTATATGTGAATTGGTAATTTTCATGACTTTTTCATTGAGTTTGGTTTCTTTGTTCCAATTAAAAAGGTTATTCAAGGGCAATCTGAACGGATAAAAACAAATAAAGCAAAAGCAACACCAATCATGTTTCTTGTCAAAATCTTGGAAACACCAGAAGGATGCTGAAGTGACAGATTGAAATATGATATTGCGATAAACATGCATTAGAGTCGATGAAATATGTTCCAAATGAAAAATAAGAGGGGAAATTCTGAGTTAACTCAAGTAGAGGCTATGCAACAGAGCAATTAACATGAGATTTAGACGCATGAAACCTGGTGCTCCTTTTAGAAACATGTGTATCCAGTTTGATCCGTTCCCAATTTTCTGTTGAATCTTTCCACAACTAAAATTTGATATTCCAACACTGGCATCAGAAGTGACATTCCATAGGATGTGGCTAGAACATGTCAGCCACAAATGACACTAGGACTTTACAGATTATGGAAAGTGTGAGGATATCAAAATATGAACTGAAAGAAAAATGATAATAGTGATTAGGGGACATCAAAAAGACGAGTTGATTATCAATAAAACATTGATGGACCTACTTTAGTGACAATTATAAATGTTGCAGAAAGGAAGAAGAACGCCTAACTATAAACTATGAATTGCAAGAAAATAAAAAAATAAAAAAAAAAAGATTTGTAATGATTGCAGGCATCAAGAGGGCTTGATTCCGTATAGAGAAAAATGAAGCTTTCAGACATACTCTAGTTATTAAACACTGGGGGACATACTACAGTCACAGTTAGAAGAGAGAGAGAGTGGAATTAACTTTTGAGCTCATACCTCTGAGCCTTCCTTAATGCAGTCTCCAAACTGACCAGTTTTCAGGTAACATGACATTAGATTAAGCGAACACTGCAACTGAAGAGTTCCACCCTTGGCCAAGGGGATGCCTTTCAAGTTGTTCTTTGCCTGATCATGCAAAATGATCAGAGCCCAGAGTATTACTGGAACAATATAATTTGTGGCTAATATTGGAAAATAACAGTGAGGATGAAATCGCTAGAAGTATATACATACAAGAAGATATTTATTTGCAGCCTCATGATACCGTCCAGAGCTATGGAGCTTGTTCCCCTGAAAGAAAAAGAGAGAAAAATAGAATCAGACCTGATTTATGACAAAAACACTAGAATGCTAACAATTAAAATATCATAAGCATCTGTATTATGCAGGACAACAATTAAGAAAATGGAGGAGCAAATAAGTCAGATAATTTATTAACCAACAAAGTTTCAAGGGTAAAGCCTTCAAAAAGAAAAGGAAAAAAAAAAAGCAAAACTGAAATTATGAGAAAGTTTATGATCCACAACTGTGGAATCATGAAAAACAAACAGAAACACCCAATTGAGATCAAAAGCTTGTCGAGTTGTTCCTAACATGAGAGCATCCTAGATGTTTTCACAATATCCCCTTTTATATCAAGTCAGGAACTCATTGATTTGCTCATCTCTCATTATGTTGATAGTCTACTCATAACAATCCACTATCATCCTGTGCTGTTCAGAGCTTCATTTCCGCACTCCACTTCAGTGATAACTGATCTTTCAGTTAGGTCGGTGAAAAGCTCTACACTCTTAAACTTTTATCAGGCCTTGTGAGGTCAATATCACGCGCTCGCGCGCGCGCGCACACATTGGTGGGGTCAATCACACGCGCACGCGCAACCGACCAACCACCCGCCCACAATCGCTCAACAAACAAGGGGCCAACTTTTGTTCTAACCATGGAAATGGTATCAGCAAAGCGGCTATGAAAGTGGCAAAGAAAGCGGCTACGTATGTTACTATTTCCAGCATTCAACCTCATCTTTACAAGACATATTGTCAGTTGACATTTGACACAACCTAGGGTGAATGTGATGTAGGAGACCAAAGAACAAGACAGGACAATAGAATACCAAAATAACTTGACCTGCCGACAACTCTTCTTTTAGATTGTGGACAGGATTTTCCTGAAAGTCAGAAGTTTTCAGACCTGACCAAAAGTGGGGATTTTGAAGTTTTCCCCTTGACTGTCGACAGCCCTATTGCGTATCTGCGTATTTGACTTTATTTAGGATTCTGTTTTGGGTCCAAATTTGGAATTCAACAGATTTTTCAGTTCCTTTATTTTGAACTTTCTTTTCTATATTTTGAATTTAGTTTTCAAAGATAGAATATGACTTTATAAAGAGCTTATAAAAGGCCCTTAAATCTCTTGTATTTGGATCCAACTTTTATCAATAAACTTTTGAGTTTCTCCTCATATTTGCTTGTGGATTCGAGTTGTTCCCTTGACTCATGGATTCAAGTTGTTCTTACTCGTGGATTCGAGTAGTTATCCATACGTGGAGATCTCTTCAGGGTTCGTCAGCGCTAGAAGGAGATCTAGCCCGCGTCGATTGTCTTCTTCACTTCCCAGTCTGTATCAAGTGGTATCAGAGGTTCGGCGAACACTCTTACAATGGCCAGAAACGACGACGAGCAACCAAATCTCTCTACAAAGATGGATACTTTTGAAGGGAGGCTCAGCACCCTTGAATCAACCATGAACGTTGTGGTCCAGAAACTCGAAAAGATCTCCCTCAAACTTGATGATCGAAACCTAACCGATGGTACACACCGTAGCGGGTTGGATCATCCAACAAACAACCCTTCGTCACCACCTCCACCTTCATCAGGTAATCCTCATCCACCACCTACACCTCTCTCAAACAATCCTCGCCCACCCACCATCCAACCAACCATCTCCAAATCAACCACCCTCATATCAGCCATATCCAAATCAACCACTCCCAAATCACCTATATCAATATCCTACACCAAACTACGCTCTACGACATCTCCAAATTGATGACTTCTCTGATAAAGAGTTCAACAACCTGCTTATCAGTATGACGACTTTAGAGATGACAGCATAACCTACGAAAGGCATGGGAGTTTCGCTAATCCTAATCCAAATAGGAAAGGCGAGTTTCCTAACCCCAATTAGGAGGCTAGAACCCCTTACCCTAATCATGGTAAGGAAGGAGGATTCTCAAATCCTCACGAGTATAAGATGAAGGTTGACATCCCCTCTTTCAGCGAGAATCTAGATATTAAATCCTTTCTGAATTGGATCTATGAGGAAGATAAATTCTTTGACATGGCTTATGTACCATGGAGAAACAAGTCAAATTTATAGCGTACAAGTTCAAGGGAGGAGCAGCCGCATGGTGGGACCAATTACAAGTCTCACGAAGGCGTCAAGAAAAGCAACCTGTGATGACATGGAGGCGCATGAAGCAACTCCTACAAGGTAGATTCCTTTCACCCGATTATCAACAGATTCTCTACAATCAATTTGAGCAATGCAGGCAAGACACGAGGACTGTATCGGCATACATGGAGGAGCTCTATCGCCTCACCTCGCGGTGTAATTTATCTCTGACCGAGGAGCAGCAAACTGCGAAGTACATCTACAGGTTAAACTACCCCATTCCAGAATGTGTTTCTATCTAGGACGTGTTCTCTATCGATGAGGCCCAAAACAAGGCCATGAAGATAGAGACGTTACGAATCAGAGCTCCACCTTTCAGGCATCTTTTATCAATTGAAGAGCCCATAGGAGACAACGGAGTCCCACTGAGCTCCACGACAACAAGTCAACCAATAGTACAGCCACCGGCCAAAGCCTCTACGTCGACACCAACAACCCTCGCGATCGCAAAGAGCAAAGACAATTCTTACACCTAGCCCAGAGTTGGCAAGTGTTACAGGTGTGACGAACCTGAACACAGGTCTAATGAGTGCCAAAAGAGGACGACTATCAATATAGCAGAATATGAAGAAGAAGATGATGTGCTCATTGAGACAGAACCGGAGGATTTTGATTTCCTCGAAGAACATGGTAATCTCGTGACTTATGTTATTCAGAAAGTGCTTTGCAGCCAGAAGATCCCCGACACCACGCAGATACATCCATTCAAGGTGTTCGATCAAGGATAAGGTCTGTAATCTTATCATTGACAATGGAAGCTGCGAGAACATCATCTCTAGAGCACTTGTAGATTACTTGAAGCTAGAGATAAAGCCGCATCATCCCTACGACATTGGATGGATCAAGCAAGGTCCACGTATCAAGGTAATGGATATATGTCAAGTTTTTATTTTCATTGATAAACACTATCAAGATTTCTGTTGTGATGTCATCGATATGGACAAGTGCCATATTCTTTTGGGAAGACCATGGCAACATGATGTCGATGCTACCCATCGAGGAAGGGAGAACATATATGTGTCTACTTGGAAGGGTAAGATAGTTGTCATGAGACCAATCTCACCATTTACAAGATCTGCAAAGAAAAAGGTGCCTACTCTTGTATCCCGATGCAATCAAAGTGAAGAACTCAAGGGCGAGTTCTTTTAAAGAGAGGGGGACTGATGTAAGAGACTGAAGAGCAAAACAAGACAACAGAAGGCCAAAATAACTTGTCCTGTCGACAACTCTTCTTTTGGACTGTCGAAATTTTTTTTTGAAAGTCAGAAGTTTTCAGACCTATCGACAACACCCTTCTTCTAGTTGTTGACAAGCTTTTACTGAAAGTTGAAATTTTGCAGTTTTTTCCTTGATTGTCGACAACCCTATTGTGTATTTGAGTATTTGACTTTGTTGATGATTCTGTTTTGGGTCCAAATTTGAAATCCAATAAAATTTTCAGTCTCTTTATTTTGAACTTTCTTTTCTTTATTTTGAATTTAGTTTTCAAAGATAATATAGGACTTGATTCAGAGCCTATAAAAGGCCCTTGAATCTCTTGTATTTGGATCCAACTTTTATCAATAAACTTTTTGAGTTTTTCCTCATATGTGCTCATGGATTCGAATTGTTCCCTTGATTCGTGGATTCGAGTAGTTACCCCTACCTAGAAATCTCTTCAGGGTTCATCAGTGGTAGAACGAGATCTAGCCCGTATCGATCGTCTTCTTCGCTTCCCCGTTTGCGTCAGAATGACTGTTTAAGAATTATTCTATAACTAAACGTAGTGCTACAACTACACCCTTTGATGCTGGTGACGAAGATTGTAAGGATGTCAGAATTAAGCTAAACTTCTTAACAAACTTTGTTAACGTGATGCTTTAACTTGTTTTGGTTAGACATAAAGATAATGTAATGGCATCAATGAGCGACTATTTATCAGTTGGGTGCAACAATGGCTCTCTATACGTAAATCATAATTTTTCTTGGAAAAAAAATATAACATATATAATATTATTCAATTTGGAAATATACCTTCATCAGAATCAACAATCTTTCTCTCTTTCACCAATATAAAAAATTGATGAATCATTATGTTGGCTTATTCATATAAGAAGGGGTGTTCGAAAGTGGTCCCCTTGATGTGTTAAATTAAATTCATTCAGAACATGTTTTGCTGGTCTATGTTCCAATACACAAACAGTTTTAAGCAGTCGTCAAAAGACTTCTGAAAAAAAAATGCCTTAACCTCACGAACAAGCCTCAAGAAATAATATAATTAATGATTTCCTAGTCTGAGTATTTAGGGGAAAGGAATTTATTTGGAGCGATAGATGAAAGATTTAGATCTTGCAGTATAGAAATCAACAACTACAACAACAGTCACAATAAAGAAAAGGAGAAACAAGAGATTGATCTCATCACAAGGTCCTTTATCCGCTATATGAATCTTATACTTTCTCTTTGAATTCCATGCTTCTGCTGTACATCTACAACAGTCCTCATAAAATATTATTACAGAATCATGACCTTAAGGTACTATGTAACCTACAAAAATAAATGAGCAATGGTATAAAGGATACATATGTCATCAAACACTCCATTGCATGCTTCTTGTTGTGTGTGTGCACGCGAAGCCATTCTTGATATGGGCCTTAGCCAGGGATAATTTAATCATAATTATTTAATGAGATAAGATAAAACTTCTTTACCATATCTCATCTCAAAATCATGGCATTGATGTAATAAATAACCTGGCAAAAACAGTTGAGCAATGGTCCTCAGGAATATATCCCATCAAACATGAAATCAAACATTACATGCTGGTTAGCTGGGATAATTTAATTATAATATATGCATAGCTGACTAATGGCCTTAGGACACATACCTATCAAACAGGAAACCAGACCTCAAATGCAGCTTATATAAAATGATATTTATGATATATTCATAATTTAAAAGAGATAAAATAAACCTCTTGTTTCAGCATCTGAGCTGCACTTGTTTCATAAGAAATTTGAGCATCCGCATGGGC
Source organism: Agave tequilana (assembly GCA_038442645.1). Classification (NCBI taxonomy): domain Eukaryota; kingdom Viridiplantae; phylum Streptophyta; class Magnoliopsida; order Asparagales; family Asparagaceae; genus Agave; species Agave tequilana. The sequence continues at coordinate 22,107 of JAVJIF010009602.1, forward strand.
CTTCATAGCTGCAATTTCTTCAGGCTTTGCTTTAGCTACCTTTTCACTAATCTCTACCATGTCCTCAGTTCTTGTGTGTTTTAACTGCTCTGCAGCACGTTTCAGATCTTCAGGTCTCAAATTCTTCATACTTTCTGATGCCAATCTCACTAGCTCAGGATTGGACATCATCTGTAAAATATCCACAAATAGACCAAAACTTATCAACTTATCCATGTAAATGTAAGGGATACAGTCAGAAAGGACTTTTATTATCAGTAATTAGTTACACCGATATCATATGAAGTAAAAATGTCAAAAGTGCAGATGAAATTGGTGATCAAGCTAGTCTGTGATATGTAACCAATTCAATAGCTGTCTTGGTCAAAAGATGCCAAAATAAAGGGAGTAAATGCCATGACTGTTGAAGAATACACATATTAGATGAGTTCATGAACCCAAGGACTGTGAACTTGAACTCTAACAAGCATATAATGCAAGAAATACACATATTAGATAAGTTCATGAACCCAAGGACTGTGAACTTGAACTCTAACAAGCATATAATGCAAGAAAAAGGAAAATTGTGTATTAACTATCAGGCTATTTTTTCAGAAACTGCCATGAACTATCAATCATTTGCTCAAAACTCTCTTCATAATTTTTTTTACCCTAACTACTAAAAACTTTCCCGCATTTTTTTGCAAAATTACCTTCTGTTCCACACAACGCTTCCTTGGTTGTTATGGAGCAAGATATTTGCATATGTCCTTAAGTTGTAAAATTGCTATAAACGATTACCCTCAGCTCCATAACAACCCAGCAACCCACGTGTGGAATGGTAGTTATGAGAGGGGGGGGGTGATTGGGGGGACTTTGTGGTAGTTATGGGTACAAAAAAAAAGATGAAGGGGTTTTTGAGCAAATCGCTGATAGTTTACGATGGTTTCTGAGAATTTAGCCTAACTATTATATATGTTGTTACAAGGGCCCTGTGGAGAAGGTTCCCATTAGTTTTCCCTTTTTTTTCAGTGTGAGGGTGTTTGTGTTTTTGGGTCCTTCCAAGATTTCATTGGGGGTTGTTTGTGCATGTATGTGTGGGTGTATATTTCGGCTCACCAAAAGTTGTTGTTCTTGTTGTTTCTGCTGAAAAAGAAGGATATATGAAAATGCATAGACGAATAGCACAGATCAGAAACAATTTCCTTCCTACAACAAATTCATTGGCATTCTAGAATGTTTAGTTAGCAATGGTGAAACAGTTACTTCTATTTTCATTTTATGTATTAGCATGTTTTTATTGTAAAAGTAGTGTTTTAATGAATCTGCATGTTTAAACAGAAGAATCCAAAACATAATACTTGTCTGGCAAATCAAAATATGATATTGTACATCTAAATACAAATAGATAAGATGCAATTCTGCAAATCAATACAGGGAATTGTCGAAATCCACAGATCAGAGACAACTAGAAATTTACATAACAACCAACAGTATCCAATTGCGTATCAATATTAAGCATGTAACAATGTCAAAACCATTATTTATTAGTATGTAACCTTACGAACACTCTTCTGAATCAATAACAGTAAAGGCAAATTCGTAAACTATACATTTCATATAAAGTAGTCATCTACGTTAAATAAAATTTCAACTTCTCCCAATAACTAGCCCTAGATCGCAGCACCACAGCAATTCAAACCGCAAGAAGGAAGATTCCAATCTAATTTCCAAGAGAAGAGCAATCAAGTTCAAACTCGACACAGATCACAACCAAATCGAACGATTCCAGTATGTAACCAACGACAGAATCGTTATAAAAAAAAAAAAAAAAAAAAAATGAAATGAGGAATTGAGAGATGAAGGACCTGTTGCTGGATCTTGGCGAGCTCTTGAGGAGGAATCCGACTCATCTGCTCCTGAGCGAGCCTCATCAATTCGGGATCCATCATCCCGTTGTACATTGATTCGTCTTAAAAAAAATGATCCAAAACTGAATTGAGGAGTCGATCGAGAGGGAGAGAGAGAGGGCTTCTTTTTTTTAGTGTGTAGTTTTCGATTGGCAGTGGAGATGGAGAGCGTGTAAAAGTTTGTTTTATTTAGATGAAGAGAGAGAATCCGAGTGGAAGTTTTGGGGTGAGAGAGAGAGAGAGAGAGAGAGAGAGGGGGAGGAGTCGGTGCGAGAGCGGCCACGGCCGACTCATAACGTAACCACTCTGAAATAGTTAAAGCCAGACTACGCTAGATGGTCCCAAACGTAACTCACCCCTTTTCTTTTCTTTTCATTTCTTTTTTTTTTCTGATTTCTTTACTTCTTTTTTTTTTTTTTCTCTGTATGAATATACCAGTGTACCACTGGCGATGGTAAAAAACTGACCGACGCGCAAGAGAAAAAGAAGGGATAATTTGGGAGGGAGGGGGGGCGATGTTGCAACGAGAGAGGAAGGGGGAGGAATTTGGAGATAGGAGGGGGGAAGGTGGGGTGAGGGTCTGATCTGCTTTATCGGAGGTGGAGGAGGAGGAGGAGGAAGTAAGAAGGGGAAGGAAGAAGGAGGGGGTGGGAAGAAGAAAAAGGGGGGCAGAGAGACAGGAAGCCTGCTGCGGTGAAGGAAGAGCAACGTCAACGACGGGTGACGACGACGGCGGTGAAGGCGTTGCTCTCTCTCTCTCTCTCTCTCTCTCTCTCTCTCGGAATGAAGATGATCAGACAAGACGGAAAAAATTTGTGAAGAAGTCACGAGAAAAAACCTCGCTTTATTTGTTTTTGAATATAAAACAAGATTAAATCTCATGGAATTCGAATATTTTCCACTCTCGTTTATTATAAAAGCCCCTATATGTTTAGATGTACATCAACAGATATGATGATTTTTGAAAATATTTGCAAGTGTGTGGATCTGATGCAAATTCTTAATTCACTCTCCTAAGAGCTAGCATTACAAGGTAAATGTCATAAATGTATAAAGTAGAATTTTATTTGCAATCCCGATACCGCCTCATTTTAATAAGAGAAATTCTACTCAAACCCGTTCTCTTTCCTGTTTACATCCACTCTTAAAATAATTTTTTTAATCACAATTTTACTCATAGATGAACTGTCTATAATACCCTCTATTTTTTCCTCTCATTTCCTCTCCAAAGATTTCCAGCATTTTTCTTTCTACATTTTCACTAAATTTCTCTCTAAACCTTAAAACTCTTGTTTCTCTATAAGGGTTTAATTCAATCAATGAATGCTGAAGACGGAGAATCAGATGCTTCAGATAATTTCAGTGTCATTAGAAAACATCATTGTCTCACACCAACTTTCGATCGAGGAATAAGTCCAAATTATTATGATGAAAGTAGGAAATTTGATGTTTCTACTTCTTCCATTCTGCATACCTAGTTTGATTTATTCCCTTTCATTTTTGAAACTGTAACAGCAGAGAATGAGATAGAAAACGCTTCAAAATGGAAGGAGACACTCAACGCCTGGATGTCAAAACAAAGTATCAATTTGGAGCAACTTGTATATGTTCAATCTTCATCAAACTCGGTGACTGCAGTACATGATGCACAAGGTAGCAGCGAGAGTGAAGATAATGATGGGGAACTCTTCTATGCAAAGGGGGATAGGAAGAAGGTACTAGGTTTGTCTTTTTACTAGGTCTTCTTTCTATTATGCTATACAGTATTTTCTGGTGAATGAAATATTCCTGTATAATGAATTTTGACTTTTCTTTCATATTTTTAGTGCATATATTATTTCCTAATCTGTGCCATCAGAAAACACCATTGGCACAGATTAGAAAAGGCTAAAGGTTTTGTTTTAGTCTAGTTCAGTGAGTAATTTTGAATCTAACTTATGATAAGATAGAAAGAGATATTTTGAAAAATTTTCAGAGTATATAAAACAAATTATGATAACATGAATTTGATAAGTGAGTAAAAAGAGAAGAGTGTGTGTGCAGACAGTAAAAAAAAAAAGTGAGTGTGAGTAGAATTTCCCACTTGAAATTGACATGTGAGTGAAAAGAGAAGCTAGCATTCAAAGGTGAAGGTCATAAATGTGTAGAGTGGAATTTTATTTGCAATCCCGGTAACGCCTCATTTTAATAAACTGTAAAAATTGCAAATGGAACTCTCGACTTATAGTTGAAGATAAATCATAACTTCATCTGTTTAATTTAGTTAACAAGTAATAATGTAAGTTTTCTGTCATGCTATGCCTTATTAATTTCTTAAAATTTTAAAGGACCACGCTATTATTTTAAATATTCACAGCTCTGTTCTGGTTGTTCGCTGATCCATTCAGTCTGTTAGCGTAGATGACCTAACACAGAGCCTCACAGACACAGGCCTGTGACTTCGCCATAAAATTATACCACTTCCCCCATCAGAAAGAAATCTCCCGTAACTAAAAACTAGCTGCAGATGTTACAATAGCATCACTTTCAGGGGTCAAGCTATCAAGCTGCATGAATAATATTTTCTAGGACGCTGAATATTCGAGACATTCACCGGAACTTAGCTTGAGATAAGGGGGAAAAAAAAAATTGACAATTTGATAACAGCAAAGCATTCTGTTTAAGCGACCAAAACACTACTAATTGCAGAGGGGAGATAAAATTAAAGCTTTCAAGCAGAATGAAGCAACAGAGATTTCGAGGATCAGCTCGCTGGAAATGAAGTTCGACACATAAGTAACTTCAACTTGAATTGGAACATGCATGACTAGAAGTAATAATAAAGAGCAGTAGTAGTTTGTTTCATGGAGCATAAAAAGCTAGCCACCGAAATACCTTTGAAAATTGAAAAGCCTCGTCTTCGTCACTGATAGCTGTTCAGTCCTTTTACAAATACATGAGGATCTTACAAGGTTGCCAACTTGATTGGAATCACACCCTTCAAGAGACCAAAAATCCACAACCTTCTAAGCTCCTAAAAGCAACACCAAGCATGTTCTGTAAGTTATGAACCTCTGAGAATTACATAGAAACTTTCAAATCACTGCAAACAGTCTATCCGCCTCGTCAATGCAAAACTACTAGCCTGTAAATCATCCTTCCCTCTTTACAATCACAGTCCTATGCAAAACTTTACACGATGAACATGAAAATGGTACAAAGCCAAATGATGACATTTAGTAATAAAACAGGGTAAGGGTGCTTAATGTCCTTTTAACCTATGGCATACTTCGAGTGAAGATGGATTTCTCAGAAGTTTGTATGACCTGGTTTCACGAAAGCATATCAAAGAAAAGATAGAAGGTACTGGCTTCATCTGCTCAGGGACTCCTGCGAGGTGGATCCAAAGGTCAAAAACAGCGTAAAAAGATGTCCATACAATCAACCTTCTGCATTCCAAGGACATGTGTAGAGAGTATAGAACGGTTTGGCCCTGGCATGCCCCGTGGCATGGTAGAAAAGGTTGAGTCAGAATCCTAAATAATAATGACAGGGCAATAAGAATTAACGAAGCTTGTTATCTAAAGTGACGTGCAGAAAGAACAAGTGTGACTGCTGTCGAAAGTTTAGACAGCAGCTGGTACATACCGATTTCAGGTGGGTTCAAACACCCAAGATCACCACACATGAGCCCCATTGAACATGTTGAAACCATCATAATACATACAAGCCCTCCTTGAGATTTAGCAACCTGGCAGCTGCCGATTCCCTGAGAACATTTGAGACCTGTACTTCAACTAAACTCAGATCTGCGCCCGTCAAGCTAACACCATTTTCCTTCACCAACAAATATATACACCTACACAAGCATTTAAAAGTAAGCTTTTAGTATAACATTGATGATTGCAAGTCACGGCAATTTACAGAAGGCTTTAACAAATCTAGTAACCAGATTTATCCCAAGCTATGGAACCCTTCGCCAAAGATTTTGATAGTCATTAGGAAAAAGAAATTAAAAGGAGGGATTAAAATTGCAGTCTGCATATCCAAAGCAAGTTCACTGCAACTTCTACTGTGATCCCAGAACAAAATCTGGAAATATTAACTGAAGTTAATTCATTATTATTATAAACTTTATATTGTATGCATGAATGACAGAATATGCATCCCAGAATGCAGGGGAAAGGTTTACCTAATTGACTTAAACTATCTTCAATGCCTCCCTAAGGCCAAAACTGAAATTGTTATGCTGCCCCTTCTTGCCTAAACCAGCATTGCCTTTGTGCATCATTGCCACAAATTCATTGTAGTCAATTCGTCCATCCTGAAAAATAGGATAGAAAAATGGATTCATACCAAGTAGGAGTTAGAATGTTCAAATACAAAACCTCAAGGTTTACGTTGTCCTGATCTATTTCTCGGATAACTTCTTCAAGCCGGGCATCTTCTATACCAAAGTCCTCACAGGCTTTTTGGAGCTCATCTATAGTGATGTAGCCACTGCTATCTTTGTCAAAATATGAGAATGCTGCAAAAAGATTATCCTCCCTCTCAACTTTGTTCAGATGCATGGTTGCAGCTATAAACTCCCCATAATCAATAGTACCGCTGTTATCAATATCTGCCTGAAAATTTCATTTAACCAGCCAGTTTAGCATCTCTAGGGGGGAAAAAAATAGTAGTTATGTATATTACATAAGAAAAGTACGACACTTTGGAAATCAGAAGGCCTGTATTATAGTCTTATAGAGTATGACTGTAGATAATGCAACAATGACGACACAAAGATGTCACATGTCTGAAGTAAAGGATAAAAATAACCATTTCACTAGAAGTTCAAAAATACTTCGACAGTGCATATACACACATAAATAGACATGTCCATGCATCCAAAAGGTAAGTCCATGGTTTGAAATCTTGATATCGGTATTGACCATATGATTTTGTTATCGGAACCAACAATATCGGTTGTTTATCGGCCGTTTCTTTATCATTTTTGTTACATCGGGTCATATCAGTATCGGGCAAAAATATCAGTTTCTGGCCATATTTCAAATCATGGTTCAAACACATTTCTAATAGTATATTACATACTATGATGGCATATATGCTAAAATTTTGGCATATACCTGACATTTTTACGTCTTTTAGGCCTTGGGTATTCAACATTTTATTTAGAGTAGATTAATGTATCTTACTTCTTACATCAAAACTTGTCAATTTTGTACAAGTCAATATCTGAACTACATTTTTTTTTACTAAATTATAATTTTTGATATATATAAAGAAGGTGAATAAACATCTCAAACATCTAACGAGAAGAAATAAGTGCATGAGAAATGTGGGACATGTGTTCGAGAAGTGTATGAAAAGTGTCTTAAATCGAAAAATATATTATATCATTGAGGACATGTTTTGGAAGTCTGCAGTGTCCAAAGTGTAGTGTGCCCCCCCCCACCCCACCCCCACCCCCAGCGGCGACACAGGGGCACCTTCATTGATTAAAGTGTTGATTGCATTTTATATTTGCATATTTATTGTCACATTTGCACATTTATCCTTAATTATTCTCTATTTATTTTGCTATTTAATCCTCTTTTGTTTATGGTCTGTAGATATTTAAAAAAAGAAGATAAGAGTAGAAGAAGCTTCCATTTTATCCACTTATCTAAATTTAGATTTCAAATTAAATCAATTTGAAATAAAGATGAAGAGAAGGATAGAAGAGATAATCCCTATCTAATTCAGATATAAAGGAGACAATCAATTCAAATCAGGTTGCTTGAGCTCCAAGTCAAAAATAAAGGGAGAGAATTTAAATTTAAACTCGAACTTTGAGATAACTTGTCTAAGTTATGTAGGAAAGGAGATTATTTTAAAATCCAGAGTTCAAACGAAAATTCTGAGAATAGATCTCCAGATGGACGGATGAGAAGAAGCCAGAGCTCAAAACGCAATGCCACTCCCAGAATTTGCCGCGTTTTCTCAGAAAAAGCAACGAAAAAATGGCTTTCCAGTGGTGGTTGGCGTGGCGGTTGGGTGTGTGTTCGACTGGGACTCTACTTCCTATTTTCTTTATAAATAGCACACCAGAGGAGGCAGCAGAGGGTATATCTCAGAGATCAAAGTTTAGGCTTTGTTTAGTTTTCTTTATTTTTCGAATTTAGCTTTGTAATTCTAGAATTTTATCAAGAGATTTTGTGAAGAAGGAGCTCTTGTAATTGAAAGTGACACATCAATACAAGGTTTCATTGTTTTTCTCTCATCTCTTTTGCTTTCTTTACTTGTTTTTTTTTTAAGTCATGCAATTTTCTTATTTCAAAACCATGCTTTGTTTTTATTCCACCATGAGTAACTAAATACACCTTCATGGTTTGCTAATCTCTCCACCACTACTTCTAGTTTTATGATTGCTTAAACTGATTGAATCCATGCATGCTTATAACCCTAGAACTAGTAATCTTCTTGAAGACTTATAATGATAAAAAGTAAACTTTATTCTTGTTAATACTAGATAATCATTTTTCTTTTTATGCTTAGATCACTTTGATAGCCTAACGTTATTCTTAGAAAGTTTTGATAATTTAATGTTGAACTTTAGCTAGTGTATTTCAATTAAGGTTAGCTTTTCATCTTATATATCTTACTTGAAGTAGATTTTTCTAGGAACGCTTATATGATTCCAGATGATGTTTAGTGTTCAAGAACTAGTAAGTTAGTGGTGGTAGACGATTCGTGGAATATGACCTCTTCTCCTAAACTAAAACAAAACCAATCTCTTTTCAAACAACTCTTTCTTCCAAGAACAACACTGTGTTGAAACGCTTCCATCGCATCTATCCCTGAGAATCAACCCATATAGTCATTGCTACTACGGTTACATTACAGGAATTCAGAGTTCATAACCCATCAGATAAACACTTTCCTATACTCTGTGTTTTTGTCAATCAAATTTGTCGGGAAGGGAACAGTACGTTTTGTTCTTTTACTAATTAACTTCTATGTTTTTGTTTCTGTGTGTAGGATAGGAGAACAAGAAAATTATTACAGACATGAACATCAAATTGGCTCTGGGACCCTGCCTCCAAAGCAGAGCCCCTAACACCTCAAACAAGCCGCGCAAACGCTGGTCTTTGGAGTCTATTGCTGACAAGATTTCTGCATTGCTGCTTAAAATTGCAAAATTTACTTTCTGCAATTATTTGTTTACCTGTTTGACTATTCTGCATACCTCTAATAACTCAACATTAATTGATTGGTTGTTTAACGTAAAAAAATCGTTTAGACTCTTACATCTTAGGGCACGTATCTATTTCTATTTTACTTACATTACAATTGAAGAGTGCTTGGAACAAGGTACGTTCGCATTGCATTTAGGTTAGGGAGCACTTTTGGTTGATTTACAATTGCTTCGAGTGAATCCTATTCTATTTACTTGCACACGTGCACCTAAAACGACTTAAAGGCAAAACCCGTAAACAAGATAAGGTGGGAAACTCATTACCCTTTCTTGGCTCACAAACCACATCCATTGCACTCACAACCCAATCCTAACCTAAAATTTGACTAGACGTCGGCCCTACGACAACTCGGACTCACTAGAAGATTTTCCTAAGGAGGAAGTTGTTAGAATTTAACTCTTATCAAATTGGTGATTAAGATAGGAGATTAAGAGGCGAAACCTAAAAGGTGGTGGTTTGACTTAATTAGGCACGTCGCTTTTTGCGCGGATACCTCCCACCAATCTTGCCCCTACCTGGCCGACTAACTTGTGGTTGAATTCTGCAATATTGAATTCTGCAATATTGAATTCTACAATATTGCAGTTTAAGCAAGAAACAACCAAACCGTTTTGAAAATACTTTGAACGCTTTAATGATCTCCTTGCCCAATGCCCCATCACAGCCTAGAGAAGTGACAATTATGCCAAAATTCTTTATGATGATTTAGATTATCAAAATAAGACTTTTAGTAACCATGTGTCAAGGAGAATTTTTGAAAAAGAAGAACATGAAGGGTGGGAATATACGAAGATCTAGCGGAGAAAACCATCCAATGGGAATCAACCCCCGATAAATCTAAGAATAGTAACCCCACCTCGTCAAGGGGGGTCTCCATTCTATAGAGACATCCATAGCGACGGATGCTAAATTTGCTAGCGTTATGTAAAGACTTGATGCTTTAGAAACTAAAGAGCCACCCCCGGTGAACCAAGTCAGCCCAACACAATCTACATCTGCGGGTAGTACTTATTGTCAAGCTATGAACCATGTGTTCAAAGAGTATCTTGTTTTCCTTGCTTATCAAACGTTGCCCAAACCCATGAATGCAGCCTTCACAAGGCCCAACAATAATCCATATTCGTAAACATACAATTCTAGTTAGAGAAATCACCCGAATTTCTCGTGGGTCCAAAACACCAACGATCAATCTAGGCCCAACTTCTCCAACAATTTCCAACCATCTCATTATCAACAAAATTTTCCCAATCAAGTTCCACCACCTTCTTTCCAAAACCAATAATGGATACAAGATTCTCTAATATGGAAAGAAAGATGGATACCTTCAGCAAAACCCAAGAAACATGATTCAAGCCATGCATAAGACTGAGAAGCAAGTCAGTCAGCAAGCTAATCCAATTAGCGAAAGACCCAAAGGGACTCTGCTTAATCAACCATCGCCAAATCCTAGAAAATTTAGGCAGGCCAATGAGGCTCAAGATCCAATTGGTTCATACATTGAGCGCGGGAAAACAAGTCGATAACCAAGTATCAATGCTATTGAATCCAACACAAGCATCCACTTCTTCTAGTTCCACTACACCTGACTCCGAACAAAAAGATAAGTCAACCGAGCAAATGCATAAGCCTATAACCCCATTTCCGAATAGGCTTAGGAATAACAATAATGCACACATGGAGAAAATACTTGAGACATTTAATCAAGTAAATATTAATTTACCCCTTCTTGATGCAATACAAGTTCCTATTTATGTAAAATTCCTTAAGGACATTTGCGCCAAGAAGAGAAAGACTAATGTGGATAAGAAAGTTTTTCTAACCACTAATATTAGTGAGCTATAATCTAATCAGATCCTTGTCAAGTACAAGGATGCTGGTTGCCCTATCATTTCTTGCACAATAGGTCAAGTTGAAATTAATCAAGCACTTCTTGATTTGGGAGCAAGTATTAATTTGCATCCCTACTCAGTATACAAACAACTTAGGTTGGGCAAGCTTAGCCCTACTCAAGTTACGTTCCAGCTAGTTGACCGGTCAGTCAAAGTTCCAAAAGGGGAAGTAACCGATTCCTTATCCGGATTGGGGAATTCATCTACCCAGTAGATTTTATTGTTCTAGAAACCCAACCAGTTTCTAATCCTAGGTCTTAAACTCTCGTCATCCTAGGACGTCTGTTCCTCGCGACTGCCAATGCAATCATAAATTGTAGGAACGGATCCATGAGATTTGACCTTTGGAGACATGACTAAGGAAGTCAACGTCTACAACCTAGGAGAACAACCTTGTGATATGGACGATCAACCTTTTGAGGTAAACCTCATTGAAAACTTAACTAGTGAATACAATGAGGAGATAGAACTAGAAGCCGAATGTGATGCCGAGTTGGAATCCTAGGACTTAAGCCTTGATGAGATTGTCAATTCTAGAATTGAGTACGCATCGAGCCCAAGTTCATTAGATCCGGGGCCAACAAGCTTGACTCTATTTCTTGAGTCATCTCCTTCCTTATAACTGAAAGCCTTGCCCAAGCATTTCAAGTACGCCTACCTAGGCGAACAAGAGACTCTACTAGTCAATGTTGCATCCCATCTGACTGACGGGCAAGAAAAAAATCTTATCACAGTCCTTAGGAAACATAAGGAAGCGATTGGTTGGGCAATGACCAACATAAAGGGATTGAGTCTGGTTATACTTCAACACCGAATCCATTTAAATGAAGAGGCAAAACCAAAAAGGTGTTGGCCCAGAGGCCTTCCTCTCTAGTTTTGATGATGATTAACTCATGTAGTTATGTTTGCTAATAATCTTGTGATTTTAGTTTCAGATCATGTAACAAGATATTAGTTGGTGATTGCTTCAAAAAGAGGAGTTTGGAAGCCTTCACTTGGTGATTCCCGAGCCCGAGCGTCAAGATCATACATAGCCATGCTCGTTGGATCACGGTGTTTGGACCGAGTCGACTTGAAGATGAAGATCGTCAAGAAGACTTAGGTATCATAGAGTTTAGTGTGTTTTAGATCCATGTGTAAAGCTTAGAATAGTTGATATGCTCAAATGCACAACACACACGTTTTATGGATTTTGGTTTTCATGAATAGTTTAGATCAAAACAAGTTTAAATGGTTTTTTTTATGTATATTAGATGTGTTCAATATACATATATGCTTCATATCTTAAACAAACTTATTTTGATATGTCTATTCATGAGTTTTAAGAAAAATCAGATTTCCTATTGAGAAAAATCCAAGTTTGACAAAACACTAGTTTTGGTTTTTGGTAAAAATGATAAGACACAAAAATGGTTTCATATGCTTGATATTTGAGCTAAACTTTTTATCACATGTTTATATATCAATGCAAAATGGTAAAACTATTTTTGGGTATTTTTACAAAGACTTAAAGAATTTTTAGAAATATGTTTTTCTGACCCAATGTCTGACCCAGAACTGTGCTGACAGGCCATGCCGGTCGACCGGGCGGTCGACCGACGTGCACAGACCTGTGCACGTCTGCTGGCACAGTGGGCCGATCGGCCGACTGGAGCAGAGAAGTCTGCTCTCTGTATCTGGGCGGTCGGCCGTGCGGTCGACCGGATGCCCCAACGGTCATATTTCTGACTCTTGGCGGTCGGCCGGCCGGCCGGCCGCAAGCCTGTCAGGCTGCCAGATCAGCCTAACGGCTAGTTTTCTGTTTTGGCCTATATAAACACCATTTCTTTGGGATTTTGGCTAAGGTTTTTTACAAGAGAAAAATTCCAGTTTCCCAAGTGTTTTATACTGTTTTCAAAAGAGTTTTAAAGCTTAAAGATTTCATCTTTATTGTTTTTCAAGGGTTTTGAAAAATCAAAGAAAACTAGGTTTTTGGGATATTGTTTTGGATTTTATTTCTATCATCTACAAGAGATTTCCCAAGTAGTTTTTCTTTGTTACTTGATTTCCAAAAACACCTTGATTTTCACACTTGAGCTATATCATCTATCCTATTCTATTAGGATCTTGTTTTGTGGAAAGAAGAGATTGTTTGAGGTTGTTAAAGCCTCCAAGTTGTAAACCCTCCTTGTATTTGTGTATCCCTCTTTGGTAGAGGTTGATCGGAGTGGTATTGGTTTGTAACCCTCTTCGGTAGAGGTGTTGGTTGTTGTATTGGCTACGGGCCTACCCCTCGGCTGTGAGGCGGTGTTTGAGAGAGGAGTTCGGTACTCCCTTTTTGTAAAAAATCCTTCTCGGTGAAGGTTCCCTCGGTGGAAGTCCTCGGTGGACAAGATAGTGGATTAGAAATCCTTCTCGGTGAAGGCAGGGACGTAGAGCTAGGGACTCGAACCTCGGAACATATCTTTGTGTTTGCGTTTGATCCATTGTCTCTCTAACTCTCTCTCTTTTAATTGTGCAAAGCATCATTCATATCATCATATCATATTTGCTTGTGTTGTGCCTTGCATATATTCATATTGCTTATTCATTTTATATGCTTGGTTGTTTTGTGTGTGCCTCACTTGTACTTAACCACAAGAGCTTCATATAGCACCTCAACCCATATCTAGGAGAATCAAGAGGAGTTAGTCCAGAGCCCTTCACGGGGAATTCGGCTACACTTGTTGGTTGTACTAAGTGTGATTGCAAAATTGTTTAAGCTTCCGCATTTAGCGCATTTAGTTCACTAGATTAGCATATCACCTATTCACCCCCCCCCCTCTAGGTGATTTCAAAAGGAACCCGCAGTGTAGGTCAAACCTCATTATGCAAGAGGTCGTGTGAGCTGAAATAGTGAAATTATTAAATAATGAGAATTTATCTCATTTCTAATAGCCAATGGTCAACCCAATCCACGCGGTCCCTAAAAAATCTGGTTTTCCCGTGGTAGAGAATGAAAACTAAGAGTTAGTCCAAACACGACTCCCTACAAAAATTCGGGTTTGCATTGACTATCGGAAGTTAATGCCGCCACTCGCAAAGATCATTTCCCTCTTCCATTTATCGATCAAATGCTTGAACAACTAGTCGACCACGAGTATTACTGTTTCTTAGACGGTTACTCGGGGTACAATCAAATCCCCATAGCTCCGCAGGACCAAGAGAAGACAACATTTACTTGTCCATTTGGGACTTTCGCTTATCGTCGAATGCCTTTCGGTTTATGTAATGCCCCTGCGATATTTCAACATTGTATGTTAAGCTTATTCTCCGACATGGTTGAAAGATTCTTAGAGATTTTTATGGACAATTTCTCCGTCTATAGAGACTCATTCGATCAATGTCTTTACCATCTTGAACTTATCCTCAAACGATGCACTAAAAAAAATTTGGACCTTAAATTTGAAAAAGTGCCACTTCATGGTACAACATGAGATTATTCTAGGTCATGAAATTTCTGGAAAAGGAATTGAAGTGGCCAAGACAAAGATAGAGGTTATAGCGAAGCTTCCCATACCCAAATGTGTGAAAGATATCTGATTTTTCTTAGGGTACGTCAGATTCTATCGTAAGTTCATTAAGAACTTTAGCAAAATTGCTAGACCCTTAACTAACTTTTTAGCTAAGGATGTGGCTTTCATCTTTGATGATAGATGTTTTACCGTTTGAGAGAAGCTTAAAATGGAACTTATCTCTGTACCAATAATTTCTGCCCTGGATTGGTCCAAACTATTTGAGATCATGTGCGATGCTTCCGATTTTTCCATTGGCATTGTCTTAGGACAACGTATTGATAACAAGCATCATGTGATCTACTATTCAAGTAGGACACTTAATGATGCCCAATTAAACTATATTACAACCGAGAAGAAATTTTGGCAGTAGTGTTTGCATTGGAAAGTTTCGTCCATACCTACTTGGGATCAAAACCACCAAATTCACCGACCATTCTGCACTTCGATACCTAATGCTTAAAAAGGATGCGAAGGTGTGACTCATTCGTTGGATCCTCCTTCAAGAGTTTGATCTTGAAATTCGAGATAAAAAGAGTGTCGAAAATGTTATCGCCGATTATCTCTCGTGTCCCAAATGCACCTTTCAACGAATTGCCAATCAATGACGATTTCACTGATGAACAACTCTTAGCAATCTTTAGGGAACCATAATTTGCCGACATAGTCAATAACTTAGTCACAAACTAAACCCCATCTCACTGGTCAAGACAAGATGTATATCGGTTCTTATCTCAAGTCCAATATTTCTTTTGGGAGGAGTCATATCTCTTCAAATATTGTTCCGACCAAATCATTAGGAGATGTATTCCCGATGAGGAAGTTAAGAGTGTTTTATCCTTTTGTCTCGAGCTTGCATGGTGGTGGACACTTTGGTCCCGTAAAACTGCCAAAAAAATACTACAGAGTGGGTTTATTGGCCGACTTTGTTTAAAGATGTCTTTGACTTTTACAAGAAGTGCCCAATGTGTCAAATGATAACTAGGATTTCGAAACGTAATATGATGCCCTTCAATCCAATTCTAAAAGTAAACTATTTGACGTTTGGGGCATCGACTTTATGGGTCCTTTTCCTAATTCATTTGGACACTAATACATCTTGGTGATTGTGGACTCTGTTTAAGTGGGTAGATGATATTATTTGCAAGACAAATGACAACAAAGTTGTTGTCAAGTTTGATGTAAAATAGACTGGATCGCAATCACCTTCAAATCGTAACCAAAATTTGAAAATTTAAAACAGGATAGAATTTTGGGTTTCCACCCTTACGCAGGCTTCTCACCCAAAACTCAAGAGTAGATAAACTCAAGAATTTAACCGGATAATTTGACAAAAAATTTAATCATTCAATAATCCAATGAAATAGTCAAGGGGGCCTTATATAGGCTTTACAGGAAAAGACTTCTGAGAAATAACCGATGTGGTACTAAACATCCACAAAAGAACACCACAACATAAAATAAGTCTAAAACAAAACTGAGCTAAAATCAAAGAACAGCGTTACGCCGCTTCCTGAAATAGACTCGATCAAATCGGCCCCTCAGCGAGGTGATGTCCTCATCAATTCCCCCAGGTGGGAAGAACTCGACCCCGTCGAGTGTGGGGGGAAACTACTACTGGCTCTGATAGCGGTCCAGTCGATCGGGATCAAGACGCCGGAAGTCTTCCTCAATAATCTAAGAATTTCCTGAATCAGGTCTTCCTTTCTACTTAATGAGATAGTGTCGCGTCCTTCCGTCTCTAGTAGAGACAATCTAATCATCCAAGATAGAATCTATGTTTTCTGTTACATAGGGCAGTTTAGGGGGAAGTGGAGGTAATGCAGGGCTCCCAGAAAAAAGGTCTCGGGTAGGCTCATCAACGAATGGATCAGAAGGGGTATCAAAGGTACCTCTATATGCAACCAAGTCCTCAACATTAAAAGTGCAACTGATGCCAAAGTTCGATGAGAGATCCACCACATAAGCATTTGAATTGATTTTCTTGAGGATTTGGAATGGCCCTACGCTTCGCGCGTGTAATTTCTTTACAGTTTCCGAAGGAAACCGCTCAGGTCTCATGCGGACTATCACATAATCACCAACATTAAATGTTCTTAATCAGCGATGTAAATCTGCAGAAGTTTTATAATCATCATTTTTTTCATTATCTTCTCTCTGATCTCCTCATATAGTGCACGTATATGAGATGCAAATGCTGATGCAGAGTCTGATACTCTAAAATGATGATGATCCATGGGAATTAAATCAATTGGTTGTCTTGGTTTAACACCAGTTATTATTTCAAAAGGACTAAGACCCATAGTCCTATTGACAGACCATTGTATGCAAATTCGGCCATAGGCAAAATGAGATCCCAAGTTTTCAAATTTTTCCCACGAGACACCTAAAGAAATTTCCTAGAGTTCTATTTACTAACTCGATTTGGCTATCTGTTTGTGGATGAAAAGCTGTCAAGAATTTCAGTTTGGTGCCCATCTTGTGCCAAAGCGTTTGCCAAAAGTAACTAACAAACTTAAGGTCCCTATCGGACACCATAGTTTCAGGTATCTCATGCAACTTGACGACATTATCAAAGAACAAGACGGCTACTCGAGACGCATCGGAGGTTTTAGAGCACGGGATGAAGTGAGCCATTTTCGAGAATCGGTCAACTACTACTAGGATAGGTCATGCCTTTTCTGAGTTTTTAGAAACCATAGTATGAAATCTAGGCTCACGTCTTGCCAAGGGCAATTGGGCACATGGAGAGGAGTGTAAGGTCCGGCAATCTGCTTTTGTTGCTTGGCTAGTTGATACGTGCGACATTGGCTAACGATCTTAGCGACATCTTTCTTCAAACTCGGTCAGTAGAATCGGTGTTCAACAGCCTCAATTGTCATGTTCTGACCGAAATGTCCAGCCAGACCTTCAGCATGTATTTCTCAAGAGAAAATCTCTGAGGGACGTACAGGGAATACATAACTTACGGAATCTGAATAGAAAACCATCTTGTAACAGAAAATCGTCCATTTCACGAACAGAGTCATCCCGTAACGTGACATAAATTTTCCCAAAGTCGGGGCATAAGTCATACTCCTCTCTTAACCTCTCGAACCCAATCACTTCTGCACTCATAGTTATCAAAATCATAACACGCCGGCTGAGCGCATGAGCAACCTTATTCTCAACTCATGCCTTGTGTTTAAGAACAAATGTGTAATCCTATAAGAACTCCACCTAATTATTGTGTCTCACATTCAGCCTTTTCTGAGAATGAGGAACTTCAGTGCTTCATGATCCGAATACAGCACGAACTCTTGCGGTAACAAATAATGCCTCCAGTAGCGCAAAGCCTATACAACCACATAAAATTTCTTGTCATATGTAGAGTATCATTGTCGGGCGTCATTTAATTTTTCGCTGAAATAAGCAACGAGATGATTTTCCTGACTCAGCACACCGCCTATTGCTAGTCCCGATGCGTCACATGTTACTTTAAACGCCTTTGAAAAGTCAAAGAGACGTATTGCAGAAGCATCAGTCATCATCCTCTTAATTTCAGGTAAAAGTCTTGGTGGCGGTAGGAGTCCACTGGAATCCCTTTCTCTTCAAACAGTCGGTTATATGTGCCATAATAGCACTAAAGTTTTTTATGAACTGACGATAGAAAGTAGCTAACCCGTGAAAACTCCTGACTTCCCTAATCGTTCGGAGTTGTGGCCACTCGGTAATTACTTTCACCTTCTCAGGGTCCGCGAAAACTCTCTCGGAGGAAACCACAAATCCTAGGCAGTGTTCTAAATGGCGGCCACAGCGGCTACATCGGCCGAAAAAATTTATCGGAGATGGGGATATATCTGGGATATATCGGGGATATTTTCAAAAATCGGATATCAAAATCGGACTGTAAATATACATATCCTCTTGTCTTAAATAGCATCTCCATAAGACAACATATGCATAAATTATATAAATCTACATAAAACATCATACTTATATGTTTAAGATATACTTAACTCGATAACTTGCATTAAGCCTATGAATCTACAATCACTATCCAAGTGTAGAATCTTCAAAAATGTCACATTGCTACATCACTCGAATTACCCAAATACTTAACCTAAAAATTAGGTGTAAAACGCCAAAATCACTATCCAAGTGTAGAATCTTCAAAAATGTCACATTGCCACATCACTCGAATTACCCAAATACCTAACCTAAAAATTAGGTGTAAAACGCTATATCGGGTCCAAAATCGTCGAAATTGCGGCCGATATATCGGGTTCATGCATATTTATTGGCGATTTTGGATGAAAAACGCTATATCGGTTTGGATGTGTCAAATCATTGCGGCTAGGTGCCGTAAACGCAATATCGACGCAATATCGGGGTTATATCGGGGGTATTTAGAACACTGATCCTAGGAGGACAACCATGTCTGAACAGAAAGCATACTTCTTTGGGTTTGCATAAAACTTCTCAGCTTGGAGTGTGCGGAGAACTTGCCTCAAATGGCCCATATGTTGCTCCTGAGTTAGGCTGTATATCAGTATAACGTCAAAATATACCACTACGAATTTGTCGATAAATGACCGAAACAATTGAGTCATCACTCTCATGAAGGTGCTAGGAGCATTGAACAATCCAAAGGGCATAACCAACTATTCATACAACCCATTTTTAGTTTTAAATGCAGTTTTCCATTCGTCCCCTGGCCGAATTCTAATTTAGTAAAAACCACTCTTAAGATCAATCTTGAAGAAGATTGTGGCACCTGACATCAGATCCAGCATATCATCAAGACAGGAAATGGGGAAATGATACTTGACGGTGATCTTGTTGATTGCGCGGCTATCCACACACATACGCCATGTACCATCCTTTGACGCCAAAAGTGCGGGAATTGCACATGGGCTCAAACTCTCTATAATGAACTTGTTATTAAGTAACTCTTCTACATGCCGTTGTAACTCCGCATGTTCAGTAGGGTTCATTATGTAGTGGGGCAGGTTTGGCAAAGTTGCTCCTGGAACTAAATCAATAGCATGTTGAATTTCTCACATGGGAGCAACTCACTTGGGAGATCTTGTGGGAGGGTTTTGAAAAACTCCTCCATGATTGGTTTAATGTGCCCGGGGATCTGCACCTCGATCTTTCGATCAGCCTCTCGAGCCATGAGTGCATAACAAGTAGAACCTTCATGCAAACTCTTTTCAATTTGAACGTGGCTAATCAAATTCACTACCAACTTATCTTGCCCTTATCACCCTTATTTCTAGGAGTTAGGACATCTACTTTGTCTTTTCGTCAACCCTTTTTTCTCAGGTTGGTGGTTTCAGTTAATACGTGACTGTTGCGGGCGCATAGTAATGGTCGTCATGAATCCGCTGCCTCGAAAACGGCTTGATTTGGACCTGAAACAAACCTTGAACCGCCTTCAGAATATCTGATTAGCAACTGAACTGAGTTGGCTCAGTCGAGTCAACTCGGCCGAGTTGACTCAATTGCCGCCGAGTTGACTCGATCGCCTAACTCGGGCTTTGGGTCTGGGTTCAAGTTGGACCAGACCTAGTTTTAAATTGGCCCGGTTTGTTTCAAGTGGAGCCGGGTGACAATCGGGTTTGGGTCGTGTTTGATTGCCTTGGGCGGATCCGACCCGATTCACTTAATTTCTTTACAGAATCACCCGAAGTCAAGTTCCTCAATTTCACTTCACCTCCTCCACTCTTGCATCTAGGGCAGGGAATGATGATGAAGGCGGCGGACCTGGTCAGCGGAAATGGCAGGGGAAGCTCTCCGGCGAAGGCACAGCGAGGCGTCAGAGATGAAGAAGGCGGTGAACTGCCTCGATCGTGGCTAGATTCTCTCCATTGGTGATACCGGCGACGAAGGAAGGTGTGGAGTCCTGGTCGAGGGTGGATCCTCTCCATTGAAGACACGTCGAGAGTTGGAAGGTTCTAGCAGCGCCAGGGAAGTCATGGGAACGCCGACGAGGTTGAGGAGGGACCTGAGTCGCTTTGGGAAGCCTCGTCGGCGATGGGTCTGGAAGATGGAGGGGACGATCTGACCAGCGACGTGTCTCCATCGCGTCGAGGATTGGTCGACAACAAGGGAGACGGCCTGGATCTGAACCATCTGCTCCGATCTGCCCCTATTCGCTCCAATCCACTCCAATCAGCTCTGATCAGCGACAAGGGCTCAACGACGATAACAAAGATCCTGGCTCTAGGAGAGATCGATGACGAGGGAGGTGGGGGTGATGACGATGTTGGTGTTGAAGATGGAGGTCGTCGACGGTTGAAGATAGCAACGAGGGGAGATCTGATCCTTGTGAAATATGCTGTCGGCGGCAAGGTCGAAGAGTGGTGGAATCGATGATCTGCTCTTGAGGTGGCAACGACTCTCCAGGTTGACTCTGTCGGAGATGGGAACTTTCACCCTGGGAGGAGAGATCGGCAGAGGAGGTGGCAGATCAGAGGCAGCGGGTGGGTTTGTTGCAGAGGAGATGAACAGTGTTGATTTGAATTTTGGGGGAATTTTTGATGGAATTTTCCGTGTAATTTTGCTACAGTTTTTTTTGGGTAACAGGGAACTAGGGTTTGTGGAGAAGGGAAAAGAGAAGTTGGAAAAACTTGAAGGGAATTGAAACCCTCTGATACCAAATGATGTAAAATAGACTGGATTGCAATCACCTTCAAATCGTAACCAAAATTTGACAATTTTAAAACAAGATAGAATTTCGGGTTTCCACCCCTTACGCGAGCTTCTCACCCAAAACTCAAAAGTAGATAAACTCAAGAATTTAACCCGATAATTTGAGAAAAGTTTTAATCATTCAATAATCCAATGAGATAATCAAGGGGGCCTTATATAGGTTTTACAAGAAAAGACTTCTGGAAAATAACCAATGAGGTACTAAACATCCACAAAAGAACACCACGACATAAAATAAGTCTAAAACAAAACTAAGCTAAAACCAAAGAACATCGTTACGCCGCTTCCTGAAATAGACTCGATCGAATTGGCCCCTCAGTGACGTGATGTCCTCGTCAAAGTTCTTGAAAGAGAATATTTTTTCTCGCTTCGGAACCCCTTGAGTCATAATCAATGATAATGACACTCATTTCTGCAACAGAACTTTTGAAGCTCATATGCGGAAATATGTCATTACACACAAACTGTCCACACCCTGCCATCCTCAAACAAGTAAGCAGGTAGAGGTTTTTAATCAACAAATAAATCTTATTTTGAAGAAAACCGTGAGTCAAACCAGAAAGACTGGTCCACCAAGCTCATAGATGCACTATAGGCCTACCGGACCGCTTTCAAAATGATTTTAGATATGTCCCCTTATAGCTTAGTTTTTGGTAAGGCCTACCACCTACCAGTTGAGCTTCAACACCGAGCCTTATGGGCTATCAAGCAATGAATTTTGACCTAGACAAGGTCGGTAGGCTTCGAAAATTACAAATTTCCGAACTTGAGGAGTTGAGAAATGAGGCATATGAAAATGTGAAGATTACGAAGATAGGGTTAAGGTTTTTCACGATAAGTTTATCATGAAAAAAACTTTTGTCCCCGAACAAAGTCTTATTCAACAATTCTAGGCTTCATCTTTTTCTAGGCAAGTTGAAAATTGAAATCACGATGGACAGTGTCATTTGTTGTTAGGAATGTGTTTCCACATGGAGCGATAGAGATATGTGACACTAAGAACGATAATGAATTCAAAGTTAATGGTCAACGTTTGAAACTGTTTTTGGAATCAGTGCCGGAAGCAGAAACAACCATGGGTTTCTTGACCCAATGTATCAGTAACAAACTAACACTACCTCTTTTGCATTTCATTTCTTACATATAAGCATACATTCATACATTGGGGACCATGCATGTGATAGGTGTGGGGAGGGAGGTGTTAAAACGTCTAACAAAATTTTTCATTAACATTTAATTACGAACATTTAACAAAAAACAAACAAACAAATTTTTTTATTTTTGCAAAAAGTAATTTTTTTTATTTTTGCAAAAAGTATAACTAGTCTTTAAAGAATTAAGAATCCAACAACGTTTGAAATTTTGATAGTAAGATCAATTTGAAAGAATCTATAATTTTGACTTAAAAAATAAAAAAGTTTGAAAAATAAACACTATCTAGAATTTGTTAACATGATTATGCATCTTATATACACGAATACATAAGTTTTATGCTTGGGATGATGATAGCTTAGCCAGTTTTGAATATATATAAAAATAAAAAGAAATATATATATATGGAAATAAATGAATCTAATTATTGATTAGTTAAGTGCTTTGGCTTAAGCAAGCCTTGGTATTTACGTAAAAAGTAATTAGGTAAGTTGAATAAAATATATATATATAAATATAATATATGTGTTAGCACATTTAATAATCAGTTAGGTATTAGGGCCTCAAGAAGCCTTGATATCTACACAAAAGAAAATTAGATGAGTTATGCATATCAAAAAAAAGAAGTGCTTAAAGGGCAACAAAATGGTAATACTTCAAACTTCTTTCAAAAAGAAAAAGAAAAAAAATTATATGTATTTAAAAATGTGAAGTTTGAATCAAATACTCTCAAGCTAAAACTATTTTTCACTTACACAAAAATGCATATGATTGAAAGACTTAGGAAGGATTAGTGTGAAAATATTGAATTTAAATCTCTAAGAAAAAATGTTTAGATTTCTTGATTTTCTGATTGAACTTGATTATACTCAAAGTTGTTGGAATCTTATGCATTTAACTGCTAGTGACTACTTGTTGTGAAATAAAAAAAATAATAACATTTCTTTTATCCTTATTTTTAGTTAGTCTTTCCTTATCTATCAAATTTTTCACTGAATTTTGTGGGTGTTATTCACTAAAAATTTTCACGAGACAAATCTCATCCTCTAGAGGTTACTTAGAGATTTAACGGCTTGTTGCACATGTTAAGTGCAACCGTGATTCCTACGAAAGTGAGTTAGGTTAGTCTAGGTGTTCTTTTTCTTAGTTTTGCTCGAGGACGATCAAAAGATAGGTGTGGGGTGTGATTACATTTCATATTTGCATATTTATTGTCACATTTGCACATTTATCCTTGATTATTCTCTATTTATTTTGCTATTTATCCTCTTTTATTTATGGTGTGTAGATATTTTTAAAAATGAAGATAAGAGTAGAAGAAGCTTCTATTTTATTCACTTATCCTATCTAAATTTAGATTTCAAATTAAATTAATCTGAAATAAAGATGAAGAGAAGGATAGAAGAAATAATCCCTATTCTAATTCGGAGAAAGAGACAATCAATTCAAATCAGGTTGCTTGAGCTCCAAGTCAAAGATAAAGGGGGAGAATTTAAATTAAACTCAGGTTTTGAGACAACTTACTTCCTAAGTTATTTAGGAAAGGAGATTATTTTAAAAACCAAAGTCTAAACGAAGATTCTGAGGATATATCTCCAAATGGACGGATGAGAAGAAGCTAGAGCCCAAAACGCAACCCCAGACTCCCAGAATTTATTGCGTTTTCTCAGAAAAAGCCGCGGAAACGCGGCTTTCCTATGGCGGTTGGCGTGACGGTTGGGTGTGTATATTCAATTGGGATTCTACTTCCTATTTTCCCTATAATAGCACATCAAAAGTAGCAGGAAAGGGTATCTCAAAGATCAAAGTTTAGGCTTTCTTTAGTTTTCTTTATTTTCTGAATTTAACTTTGTAATTCTAGGATTTTATCAAGAGTTTTTGTGAAAAATGAGCTCTGTAATTGGAAGTGACACATCAATACAAAGGTTTCATTGTTTTTCTCTCATCTCTTTTGCTTTCTTACTTTCTTTTAATTCATGCAGATTTCTTATTTCAAAACCATGCCTTGTTTTTATTCCACCATGAGTAACTAAATACACCTCATGGTTTGCTAATCTCTCCACCACTAGTTCTACCTTTATGATTACTTAAACTGATTGAATTCATGGATGCTTATAACCCTAGAACTAGTAATCTTCTTGAAGACTTATGATGATAAAAAGTAAACTTTATTCTTGTTAATACTCGTTAATCGTTTTCTTATTTTATGCTTAGATCACTTTGATAGCCTACCGTTAGATGTAAACAATTTTTCTTACGTTATGCTTATAAAGTTTTGATAATTTAATATTGAACATTAGCTAGTGTGTTTCAATTAGGGTTAGCTTTTCATCTTATATCTTTTGCTTGAAGTAGATTTTTCTAGGGACACTTTTATGATTCAAGATGATGTTAGTCTTCATGACCTAGTAAGTTAGTGGTGGTAGACGATTAGTGGACTATGACCTCTTCTCCTAAATTAAAACAAAATCAATCTCTTTTCAAACAACTCTTTCTTCCAAGAGCAAAACTGCGTCGAAACGCTTCCATCGCATCTCTCCTTGAGGATCGACCCGTATAGCCATTGCTACTACGGTTACATTGCACGAATTCAGAGTTCATAACCCATCAGATAAACACTTTCCTAAACTCTGTATTTTTGTCAATCAAGTGTCTTTGCTGCATATCTTCTTCCAGAAAACCTCGAATTTTTCTTCACTTTGTGCAAGGTCCCATAGCTAAACATTGATGTTCTGTGACTTATTATATCCAAGAAATTCATTAACTACTTGATGGCAATCAACACTGCAAATGAATTAAATCTTTAAATATTGAGACAATTGAGTAAGCACTTGGAAGCAAGTCATGTAAGTGATGTTCTTATATAGAATTGCAAATATAAAGCGTCTCACACATACCGCTTCCATTAAAGCTAATATTTCAGACTCCTGCAGATTTGCGCCAGCTCTTTCCAGCCCAACCTTGAGTTCCTCGTATGTGATCTGACCACTATTGTCAGTGTCTATCATCTTGAACATTTCCTTCAGGCCAGCAATTTCGTCTTCCGACAAACTCTCAGCAATAACCTACAAAATACTGTAGTTATATGATGGATCCAAATATTTAAAAGAAATGGGAAAAATACATCTAGCCATATCTGACAAATAGTTATAATAGTTTCCTTTTAATAATTGTAGCTTAAATATTGTGGAGCCATTTATAATTAAATAGCATTCTTGACTAAAAAATGATCAGGTTGGAGACAATTTGTTTATTCTATATTAAAAAGCCAGGTTTAAACTTGTGTCACACATCTATGCTCTGGAAAGCCTTGAAAAAGACAGTTTGCTTCAAATAAATCAAGTGACGGTTCAAGAAAAATATGGTTATAGAGGTTTGCAACATAAATCATAAATACAAGGAAATCTACCAGTTTGCTCTAGTTTCATGAATAGTTTTGTACAACTGCAATACTATTATCATACCCGAGCAATATATTCCCCTGAAAGGCTTGAGGAAAATCAACAGAACTCTGGATTGCACAGAACTATCTAGGATTGACAATAGAATTGCAGTAGCACCTAAACTAACTTACCGCTTCACAACAATTATTAAAGCAATTGGTCAAGTAGGGAGTAGAACATGATTACTAAGGTGCATTACATTTAGGACATGAAGAAAGACCAGTGAATCCAAACACACTTTATGATAATGCTAGGTCCAATATCACCCAATTATACATGACCCTCAAACATCTCACATTTCTCAACTTGCCAAATCATTAAAGGACACTGAGAATATGTTGCAATGGATGATGGTCTAGAATATTTTAACAGCTCAATAGGGCATAAACTTCTCAATAAGCTCAAAAAGATGGTGGACCCTCCACAGGATGTCCAACTTGCACATACCCTGATTGCTTTCTCTGTGTCCTAAAAGAATTGTACCCAGCAATCAATTTTAAAACTAAGAAAATTGCTTAATGCACCATTTCTAGTTGATAGAACCATTTAGAAGATACATCTTTCTGATAATGATTCAAATAAAGACATCCTTTGGCCCTACAAATGTCAGCTGATTTGTGAAGCATATTTAGCAGATAAAAGCAGTTACTGCTATACAGTGACCTCCCACATAGTTAATATTTGCAACTTATCAAACCTACAAGTTGCAAGTTTATGTGGATCCTCTGATCAAGCATCTTGAGCACATAAATATAAATTATTAGTTGTTATTTGGAGATATTTCTCATCCAAGACCCTTACTTTCCATAATCATCTTGGAAAAGTAGAGCTTTGAGATGAGCTAGCATTGTGGTTTCCTATAGATCATGTATCGTAGATCTTTGCGCTCACTGTAATGTAAGTGTCAGTAGAAGTTGCTCATTTGTAATCTTACAATGCTCATGGACACATTTTGCTTCCTTAAACATCATTTTTGTTCACTTATTGTTTTTCTTGTTATTCACGCTGCTTTTGAAATACCTGCATGTTCTTGTGCTAATGTCTGGCAAGCTAAGAACCCACAATCAAAATCGAGGTTGTCTATGGGATGACTAAATTATGCATGCACATCCGCGCGGTGTGTGGAGGTGGGGGGCTAAAAATGACTGGGACACAATGAAATTTGGTGGATGTAAGGGGCTTTTGAAGTGGTTAGATCTCTCTCTCTCTCTCTCTCTCTCTCTCTCTCTCTCTCTCTCTCTCTCTCACACACACACACACACGCACACACTCTGACAATACCACCAGCAGCATTTAAGACTTCTCCATGAAAATGAGTCCAGCTACAGAGAATAGCATTACGTTGTTTGCTAATGTCATCTTAGAAATAACACTAGATAAATGAATGGCAATGTTGTGATGTTGTTTCTACAACAAACAAATAGAATGATAATGTGAACCGAAAATAATAAGCCCGCAATGCAATAAAGGAGCTAAATGTGCAAAAGTTTAAAAGATATGGATAGGAGGGTCAGGTCATGGCTCTAGGGTATCGTACAAATTGCAAAAGAGGTGAGGGAGCACATAAAATGAAGGATAGACCAATAGAGCACTTCTCATAGATGGTGTAACATGCTACCACGCAGTACTTGCCTACAATTGTATTAAACTATATCAAACCTTCAAACTGAATCTTAATAAAGGACTTGAGAAGATATGGAACTGCCTAATTAGCTACATACCCTCAGAGCCAACTTTTTGAGCTTGTTCATTGCAGAAAAATGCTTTAAGCGAGCAAGGACAGCAGAATCAAGAGGCTTATCAGGAGCTACACCATCAACCTGAACCCAAGGGTGGCCTGCAGGCAAATGAAAGGAAAGATCAGAGAAGGAAACAAGTCTGAATAACATTCTGAATACCTTGGTTTCTACAGCAGAATTTAAGAACTTCTGAATATAAACTGAAGCACATATTTATGTCCATACACAGGGAAGACAAGAATCTGAATATTCCTAAAGATCGTCAAACCTCTAATGAAGGACAGGCTCCCTAGTTTTCCTGATATCCTCAACCTAGCAAAGTCATATCAATTTTGAATACTGGAAGCTAAGACCCTAATGTCTTTTAAATGCTAAACATCTGAGAGAGAACCAGAAGTAACCGTTTATATTTGTGACACTAGGATATTAATTGCAATAACTTGTCTGCACATGTCAAAGAAAGAATCAGAACATACATAGCACTTCATGAGCAGTCAATCGCTTTTTGGGATCTCTCACAAGCATTCTTCTCACCAGATCTTTAGCACTGTCTGAGATACTAGGCCATGGGTCTGATGTGAAGTCCAGCTCACCTCTTAACACTTGTTCAAATATCCCTTGCTCATTTTCTGATATAGAATATAAATAATACAGAAAGTTTTTGATCATGAAGATGAATATCCTTAGATATAAATAAAATCAGTAAGAAGAGGGAAGATTTCAATTGTCATTTCTCACCATCCCAAAATGGAGGAACCCCACTCAACAAGATATAGATAATTACTCCAGCGCTCCAAACATCTGCCTCAGGACCATAATATTTCTTCAGCACTTCTGGTGCAACATAGTATGGACTACCAACAACATCAGTAAATGTGTCTCCTGAAGGAAAAAGATAAAGGAAGTTCAGTAATATTCTCAAGAGTCAAGAGAATACCACACAACATTACATCAAAAAGAAATATTAAATATACTTGTAACAATTGTCAAATAAGGCAAACAAGTAGTGTCAAAATACTTGCATGCATGAGCACAAGTACACATCCATCTGAATATAGCTCTAGTTTACCAAAAGGAGTCAAACATAGAACTTCATACAAGGGATCCTACTGATTCAGTGCCAAGGTTTGTCACTAGCATGAGATGACATCTCCTGCTCGTGTATTCTAAATATCAAGTTATTCTATCCGCAACAAGTGTAAGGTAAGATTTTAATGCATATAAATCCCATGCGCTTATGGACATAAACTCCAATCTACCCACATATTCTTGTAGAAGTGTTCAGTCTTCTGCATGAAAACTTACTGAACTCATTTTATAGCACCTCCAAATCCAACAAACAATTTGTAGCACAGGTATGAGTAGCTATTTCCATGACAAGCCAAAAAGAGAGGTTCTTTTGTAACATTAATATGTAATGGACATTTGGGCATTTCCTCACTTTATCTTTTAGTCCTTCCCTCTTACTACCTTCTTAGTGGAGTTATAATCAAATTTGCAAAGTCTATACTAACTCAAAGACACTGGGCGTGAAAAATCAAAATTAACCATAATGTTATACGTTTGCCATAAATAAAGATTATAATTTGCTACGATCCTCACCCATCTAATTGATATTTATGGTATATACTTCTTTTATATAAGATTTCATATTCTCGACGTGTTCAAGTTACCGTCTTTTTTTCCTCTAAGCCAAAATTCCCACTTTTATGTCACAGAGTCGTTATTATGTTTTCTAGAGTAAAACTAGCTATCAAATCAAGTAAGCACCTGGCTTGAAGAAAATGGAGAGACCAAAATCGATGGTTTTGAGCTTGGCCTCCTCGCTCTGATTCACAAACAAGAAATTCTCGGGCTTGAGATCCCTGTGCATCACCCCCAACGAGTGGCACGTCTCCACGACCCCAACGATCACTCTGGCCAACTGGGCAGCCGCCTTCTCCGAGTAATGCCCCCTCTGGATGATCCTGTCAAACAGCTCCCCGCCGGCGCACAGTTCCATGACCAAATGCACGGATACGGCATCCTCATAGGCGCCGATGATCTCGATGACGTTGGGGTGCCCGGCGAGGTGGTGCATTATCTGGATCTCCCTGCGGACATCCTCAACGTCCTCGGAGGTGATGAGCTTGCGCTTGGCGATAGACTTGCAGGCGAATTCTTTGCCCGTGGCCTTCTCGATGCAGAGGTAGGTGATGCCAAACTGCCCCTGGCCGAGCTTGCGGCCGAGGGAGTAGAGGTCCTTAAGCTTTTCGGTCTTGCGTTTGAGGACGGAGTCGGTTGTCAGGCCCGCGCTCGGCATGCGCTTCACGTGCGGCTTCTTCTTGGCGGGCGACGCCGCCGCCGGCGGGGGTCTGGGTTGCGGGTCGAGCTGGGGCTGGGGCTGGGGCTGGGGCTGCGGTTGGGTTGGGGACTGATCGGGGATTTTGATTTGTTCCGGGGGTACGTTTGGGGTGTGGTCGGGTTGAGCGGGAGTGGGGGAGGAGGGGGCGGCGGCGGCGAGGTCGTTGGGGTTGCGGGAGCGCCAGAGGGCGGCGGAGACGGAATCGAAGAAGCGGCCGCGCTTGGTGGGGCCCACGCAGGTGTTACCCATTGGGTGGGCCCGTGGGGCGACGAGGCGGGTGAGAGAGAAAGGAGATTCAATTAAGAGGAGGAATTAGGGTTAGGGTTTGCGAGAGAGATCGGAGGGAGGAGGGGAGAAAAGGAAGTAAGGGTGAGAGAGAGGGAGTAGATCGGAAGTAAGAAGCCGCAAGGAAGAACCTCGAAATGGATCTGAATTAAAAACGGCCGCGTGCTACTCTTGTTTATTTTCTCTGACACTGAAGCTGGTGGGAATTATTAAACAAATTAAACCCACTAATGAAAGTTATTTTTTTTTTTTTTTTGTGGGCCTGTTGGCTGTTGAGCTTAACTGTGAATGGGCAAATTACCTACTAGCAATGAAGACAAGCCTGTATTAGATGCATCCCTTATTTCCAACCGGGGGGTCGAGGCGGCGTCAAGATTTCTGCGGAATTTGAAGAGGCCCCCCAAAGTTTTTGTTTCTTTCTTGGGGTTGTTTGTTTCACCGCAAAAGGCATAAAACTCCTTAATTTGTAAATGGCTTATAACCCAATTACAACTATGGTATTTGTTTGTTTGGACCGTAATTCATAAAAGACTTACACAACTCAACTACTACTCACTTGCAACCCAATTATCACTGACTTACAGCCCAGTTACAGTTAATTTTGTTGTCATGCAAATTTATATTATTTTTTATGTTAATATTAAATTTTTTTAATATTTAACATTTTTAATATTTATTTGCGATATTAAAACTTTTTAAATCACCAAATAGTTAATTTTGTGGTCAACTTATTCACTTACGACTTACACATTACGACAACCAAACACCGTAAAATACAATACACTTTTCCACTTACAACTTTATATTACCAACCAAATACTGTAAAATTTACATGCATGTAACTCATTTATAACTGTAAATATTTTACCAATTACGACTTACGAATTACGATCAATTACGACAACCAAACAGACCTTTAGTTTAGTTCATGGAAATTATCTCTTCAACTTCTTTCTCTTCTGCTTATTGAGTCCTCCAGCTCCTTCTTGTTAGATCTGATAACTAATCAATGTCACCGATCTAATTGGTCAGGTCAGTGAATATCAGGTGGGAGGTTTTCGTTCAATAAAATGTTTCTTAATTACATAACCACCTTTTAATCACCTTCCTTGATTTAACACACCAATTAGACTGGTATTAGATAGTTTCAATGTACAGTAATATTTATGACTGGTCTCCCAAGATACAACATTTATTCATGGTATTTGGATAGCACTACAAATTACGGTATTTGGTGTCTGAACCGTTGCAACGGTTTTGTCCAACCTTGCACGCAAATTCGGGTAGCGCCCAGGAACCAGGCCCGGACCCGGACTCCAGGCTCCGACACCGGTGCCGGGACGTGCAAGCGATGGAGCGCGTGTGGGCATAGTTTTTCCCTAAACGCGCGTGAAAACTCCAAGTACCAAAAGGGCACGCCCTTTATTCTCATCTTTTCATATTTAAACACTTCAACTTTTCACCCCATATCTAATATGGGACTAAATATTTTAGCTAACTTTAGTCCCTTTTAGCTATTGAATTAGGCTTAACTTTTGACGTGAATTTCTCATTCATTCGAAAGAGGAATTAAACATGTGAATATACCACATTTTGAGCTTAATTCAGCTCAAAATTTCACTTCAAATTCTTCGTTTTCCTAACAATCCCCCACAATGAATGGAGATTTAAGGAATTGACACATTATGAGATTGACTCTATAGTGAAAGATACTTTAGAAAAGAAACTGCATCCGATAGGTGAACTAGGTGTAGGCTGTCTAAAAATCACTAAAAGACAAGCCATTAAAAAGCAGAGTTTCAAGTTCTAAACGCGAGGGCTCAACACCCGCGTCTCAGCACCAAGGCGCGAGGGTCCAAAACCCGCGTCTCAAACTCAAGGCGCGTGGGCTCAAAACCCGCGTCTCAGCACCAAGGCGCGAGGGTCCGAAGCCCGCGTCTCAAACTCAAGGCGCGTGGGCTCAAAACCCGCGTCTCAGCACCAAGGCGCGAGGGTCCGAAGCCCGCGTCTCAAACTCAAGGCGCGTGGGCTCAAAACCCGCGTCTCAGCACCAAGACGCGAGGGTCCGAAGCCCGCGTCTCAAACTCAAGGCGCGTGGGCTCAAAACCCGCGTCTCAACATCAAGGCGCGTGGGCTCGACACCCGCGTCTCAACCTCAGGGCGCGAGGGTCCAAGGCCCGCGTCTCGGTTATAACCGCCCTGGTTATGGGGCCAGTCACCGCCCACATAGCAGGGAAGTTAGCCCCTCATTGTGGAGCACTTTTAAGGGGCACGTTCACCCCTGGAGCCTCTATAAATAGCCCCGCCGCTATGAGAAAAAAAAAAGGAGAAGGAGATATCAGAGATAGACAATAGACTACGCCCAGGCAGACAGAGAGAGAAGCAAGAGAGAGCTCAACTCTTAAACAAGCTCGCTGCGTACGAGTTGCCCCTTTGCCTACCTTCTCTTTGAGAGTTTTGATAGACAGAGCTGTGTTACTCCTTCTACCAGCCAAAGAGAAATCCCTGATGATCCCGACGGTCATCCGGTCAACGGAGAACAAGATTCACTCTCCACCGCCACTTGAAGAAGCCAGCTTTAAACAAAGGGAGGATTCAAGATTCAACATCCTCCCCCCCTTGTAACTGGAAGGAAAACAGTTTTGTTGTAATTTTCATCTGATTCAAGG
Source organism: Agave tequilana (assembly GCA_038442645.1). Classification (NCBI taxonomy): domain Eukaryota; kingdom Viridiplantae; phylum Streptophyta; class Magnoliopsida; order Asparagales; family Asparagaceae; genus Agave; species Agave tequilana. Next base: position 54,966 of record JAVJIF010009602.1, read on the forward strand.
AAATTTTACAGCGAACCCCTTTATTTCCTTTTCCGGCGCGTACACTAGGTCTTAAACCTTTCATAGCGGAAGATTTATAGGACTTACTGGCTAATCAGTGAACTAAGTCTTGAACTGTCAGCCATTAGTGTAAGCCAAGTCAACAAGCCTCACACAGTAACATTTCAAATCAACTTTGGTTCTCGGTTGTGTCCAATGGCCCTGAACATTCATAGTTTCAGAGACTATCTTTAGGGAATCACAGCCTCCATAGAGACTCCCAAAGAGCCAACCCAGCTCTATACTCACATAGGTGATCCTCCTATTAAAATGTTGTTCACTCTACCCCACTTGTTTTAATAACAAGATATAAGCATCATTAAAAGCGTTAAGGTTATCCTAAATCCATTTGTAGAAAGCACTTTGATGCATATAGGAATAGATTGGAGTCAAGCTCCTGAGATCTTACTTGCAGACTCAATCATAACTAGTTTTTCCTCTTGAGCTTAGTCTATGGGATCTCCAGTCGCTAAGTGAGATTTCCATTAAGCTGGCTCAGTAAGGTTAGGCTTTTAGTTTCATTTCCCTCGATGCGCAGTTTATACGCTCTCCATTTAAACCTTTAGTAAACAGACCCGTTAGATTATCTTTCGACAATACAAAGTCAATAGAGATTATTCCATTTGAGAGCAACTGCTTCACGGTGTTATGTCTACGACGAATATGTCTAGACTTACCGTTATATATAAAATTTTGTGCCCGAGATATTGCTGCTTGATTATCGCAGTGAATACATATAGCGGGACCTGACTTTGGCCACAATGGTGTATCTTTTAAAAATTATCGAAGTCATTCTGCTTCTTCTCATGTCTTATCTAAGGCTATAAATTTCGATTCCATTGTGAAACGAGCAATACATGTTTGTTTGAAAGATTTTCAAGATATCGTTGTGCCTCCAAGAGTAAAAACATATCCGCTAGTTGATTTCGATTCATCAGAATCTGCAATCCAATTAGCATCGTTGTACCCTTCGAGTACAGGTGGATATTTTCTATATTTCAAGGTATACTCCCTGGTTTTAGATACATAGCCTACCACTCGTAATAGAACAGTCATGTAACGCCCCGATCCCGCGAGTACTGAGACGTTACTGCGACGTATATATGTAGGTCAGGAATACCCACATATATACGTTAAGCATCAGTACATGCAAGAATCAGAGTGCAGAAGCACGAGAGTAATATATATTCCAACAGAAAAGTACAAGTACATAGTTATCAAGAGAGTGATACAATATTACAGAAATATTACATGTCTAGAGGAAAAAGTACGATTTACAAGGAAAATACATAATCAAAAGCTGAGAAGTGCTCCGAGCAACAAGAAGAGTCTTGAGAGCCGACCAAGAGAAGGGCTGGGAGGAAAGAGCTACGGGCGTCAACCACACTTCCACCGCGCCACTCAGATCTCCTCAGAAGGTTTTGCTACGCTCCACGCTCCAAAATCTGGACGTACGAGTTCAGGGTTGTCAGATGCAACCCAATGAGTGGTAATACGAGTGCCAAATGGCGTGCATGAACATACACACATGTATCGATATAACCAAGTTAAAAGACATGCATTGAAAATTGTGTCGTGAGCATAAGCACACTATACATGAATGGGAAATCAGTATAGAAGCAGGAGTGATCGAGTCAAGAGGATAAGTATAGTCGAAATTGAGCAATGTCAAGGAGACCAGTGGAGTAGCATACAGGTGGTAAACATGAAATATAATGATTAATAAAATAAGAAATCTGAAGTAAATCCCGATGGAAGAAAATACGGCAAAACCAGCGATATAACCCAGTTTGCAAAGCAAGACAATGAGTTATTATCTTGGCATCTTATTATTATTACTCGATCGACCCATATATCTAGGTATGTGTCCTGGTGTACATCTCAACACACATACATCCATACATAAGTAAGTCAAGATTGTTTATTGGAAGCTGATGAAGAACTGATGGCTTATATTTATAGTGGTTCCTGTCCTCCCCGGGACACAGACTATGGGTGCCTAAAATCACCCAAACACGTATTTTTCGGGTGCCTAAAAGCACCCAAATACAAATTTTAAGTTCAGTAATTCACCGCTATAAGTAAGGCATCAGATTGGCATTCATTAGTTTCCCCCTATTCCCAGTGTAAGTTGTCCTTTTTATATCTTATTAAGCATAATTATCAGATTAGAGGAATGAGCAGGAACATAACAGGTTCAGGAGTAAAATAAGTACATGCATAACAAGAGTACTTATCAGGAGATCAGGTAATACATTGCAGTAATGTGATAATTATGAGCCAAGAGTTAAACATGACAGGTATCAGCTGTTAACATGTAGATAACAAGTAATCAGGCTGGTGGCAAGTGATAGCATGTAGATGTCAGGTAATAACATGATAGATGCCAGTGATAGTATGACAAGTGTTAGCACAACAAGAAATAATAAGTTAAGTGATAGCGTAACAACCAAGCATAGTCAAGTGGAGCTAGGCAATACTGGAGACACGATCAGCGAACAGTGTTTAATTACTAAAGCGTTTGGTGGAGCTACCCGGACGACTCGGCTTAAAATGCGAGTAGAAAATCCGGAAGAGTTCCGCCTAAACGAGTCTACTAAATAAAGCGCTGAGCGCTAATCACGCCTACCGGGCAGAGCTGAGAGACCTGACGGTCTAAACACACTCCTCTTTCAAGGAAGTGAGTATGAAGCCCATTAGAGCTGAAGGCCCGCAAGGCCGAGTAAGTACCTACAGGAGCGTTAGTACCAAACACGCATACTATTATGGTAACAGAATATAACAGCTATAATGGCGAGCGATCAACCAAGTGAAGCTAAACATGCTAGAGAAAGGCTAGCGTACAGTGCTAAAGGCCATCACGCTCGGTGTAGTTACTGCTCGTGATGATGCCACGATTAACGTACAACTATCGCTCACGGCGTAGCTTCACTCGAGTAAAGTTAGCACTAAAGCGCTGAGAGTTAGACTCGCCATTAGGCGTAGGCAATCCGAAGGCTTGGTATAATACCTGCAGAAGTGTTAGTGTCACACATATGCATGTAATAAACATCATCGCAGACATGGCATATATATATATATATATATATATATATATATATATATATATATATATATATATACACACACACACACACACACACACACTTCGGAAGGATTCAAGCCCAAAATTTTTTCACTCCAATATAACCCTACGATATTCGAATACAAGATCCATTCCATTGAAGTTGACTATATTATTTCAAGTATTTATAAAACAAAAATCAAGTATTTTAAGTACCTTTTGCCCTTGAATCAAGCGGCGCAAAATGGACGACCGAAAGTAGTGAGTTGGTTATATCTATGTTTTTAGACATACAAATTCTCAATTCAGAAGTTAACTGCTTGCTTGACAGCCTTCAATTAAATACGGGATTATCTATCAATAAAAGCAAAAGCAAGTTATTTGTTAGCAATGGATGTAAGCATAAAGAAGAGTTATCTGATGTCATTGGATTTCCTCTTGGTCATCTGCCTACCAAGTATCTTGGATTACCTCTTGTCATAATTACTTAAAGGCTAAGAACTTTATCCCATTGATTGACAAATTCAGGATGAAGGTTGAAGGATGGATGGCCAAACTTCTTTCATTTGCTGACAGAGTGGAGCTAGTTAGAACAATCCTTCTTAACTATCTTATGTTGGCCCAAGAGGTTTACACTCTCCAATTGTTTTGTGTTTTGATGATGACAAACCAAATTAGAGCTATTTGGTACTAACAAGTTTGTTAAGATGAGTTTCAGGTTTGTACCATGTTTAGAGACCATTCGCTTAGCTATTGCAAGAACTTCTAAGTTCCACCAAGCAAGGAAGGCAAATTGCACATCAAGGAAGGATCATAGAAGAGAAGGCACTAGCAAGGCATTGGATGGCTCAAAGACTTGAAGATAGCTCAAGAAGTCTTCATGTAATTTGTTTTTCAGTTTATAGTATGTTAAAGAATAGTGGATAGGTTTGAAGCTCTATCACACACGTTTTTGCGCACATGCTCATTCCAAAATAATTTCTTATAAATTATACAAAAATATTTTGCATACAAGTTTTTGCCTACAGATATATATTTGTGTTTTATACTATTCCCTGTTCAAAAGTATTTTTGTTAAAATAAAAATCCTCTTTGTTTTCTTTCTTAAAATCGATTTTTGACCTGATCCGGTCGACCGGGACAGTCGACCGAGTCTGTGTCAGTCTGGTCCGGTCGACCGGACCAGTCGACCGCAGTCCTGGCAGAGGCACGTATCAGTGTGCACGTCTACCAGTCGACCAGGGCGGTCGACCGAGAATTTGTTTTTGCTCACAGGTTTTATCAGTCGACCGGGTCGGTCGACCGCTAGCCTATAACGGTCAAATTTTTGAACTACCGGTCGACCGGCCCAGTCGACCGATCTGACCGTTTGAACAGTAACAGGCAGATTTTTAAGAGCTGTTATTTTTGTCTTTTGTGTTTAAAAATTCGTTTAATGATATATTTTGATCTAATTACCTCCTAAACATCAGTAATTATGTTTTATCCCTAAACCCTAACCCTCTCCTATAAATAGGGGTGTTTGGGGAGAAATTGGTTACAACAACAATTATTGCTAAAAATTCAAGAGTTTAAGGCTTTCAAAGTTTTTGGTTTTTGTGCTAAATTCTCTCATTTTCTGAAGGGTTTTCAAAAGTTTTTCTCTGATTTCAATTTCTTTTCCTTACACACAAAAGAGCTTCAATTCTACTCATTATTCTCTAAGGACCTTTGTAAGGGAAGAGATTTTTGAAAGAGAGAGTTTGTGGTCTTGTGACTACTCAGATATTCTTGTGATTGTAATTGAGGAGTTGGGTACTCCAGTTGTAATTGTTCTTTGTGATAGTGGAAGTAGCTAGAATCCTTCTGGGGAAGGCGGGGAGTAGAGCTGGGTGCTCGAACCTCGATAACATATCCTTGTGTTTGCGATTGGTTTACTTTCTTGCACTCTTTTACTATACTTGCTCTTATTCTTGCTCATCATAATCATTGTCATATTTACTTGCTTGCATTCATCTTGTGAAACTTGATTGTTGTAGCTTTAAATTTTTAATTTGCCCCGTGATTAGCATTGTCACCTATTCACCCCCCCTCTAGGTGACTTTTCAATTGGTATCAGAGCTTGGACTCTAGGTTTGGCTTAACATCCATAGAGAGATCCTTAAAATTTTGCTAATCAACATTTTCATTCATCCATTCATCACTAGTAAACATGGCCGACAACATTAAATCCCCACCTAAATTTGATGGCCTCAATTTCCCAATTTGGAAGGTTAGGATGACTATATTTTTGCAATCTTTGGGTAGCTTAGTAGCCAAATCCTTGACCAAACCTTATGAAGCACCCGATGGTGATGAGAGCACTTGGACCGACCTTGACTTTAAACTTTATGAGGCTAACTCCAAGGCCCAAAATTCCCTATTAACCGCCTTGAATGAGGATGACCTTACACGGGTAATTCATTGCCAATCCGCCTATGAGATTTGGCAACACTTATTGGTCACACACGAGGGGACTTCACAAGTCAAGAGAGCTAAGATAGATCTCTTGAGGTCCCAATATGAGTCATTTAAAATGCTTGATGATGAGTCTATTGATAGTATGGCTATAAGGTTACTAAAATCACTAATGGTCTTTCTTCCTTAGGTGATGACATCTCCAACGATCAAAAGGTGCGGAAAGTAATTCGGGCTCTTCCTTCATCATGGGAGATCAAGGCCACCACCTTGAAGGAGTTAAACGACAAGGAAGAGATGGACCTCATTAGTCTCATTGGGAACCTAAAGACCCATGAGATGGAGAAGAAGGTAAGAGAAGAGGCCACTACTTCAAAGAAGAAATCCATAGCCTTCAAGACTTCATCCACCAATGATGACGATGAAGATGACGAAGAAGAAGATGAGGAGCTAACTCTACTTGTGCGGAATGTCAAAAGGTTGTACCGAAAGAACAAGTTCAACTTCCGGAGAAAATTCGAAGGCAAAGAGGAGCGGAAGATCATATGCTACAATTGTCGCAAACCCGGACATATCATGGCGGATTGTCCGGAGTTCAAGAAGAAAATGACTTCCTCCTTCAAGCCAAAGAAGCCGGAGGAGAAGAAAGCCTACAAAGCAACATGGGATTCGGAAAGCGAGTCCGAAGAGGAGGTGGATCAAGCTAATATGTGTTTCATGGCAAACACACCCAAGGTAACTCCTCAATCCCTTGATGATGAAGATGATGATGTAAGTAAGAAGTTCTAGTGCATGCTTTTGTAGAACTTTCTGAAACTTATGATAACAAGAAACTTGAATGCTTAAAATTACAAAAAGAAGTTGCTTTTCTTAAAAATCAACTCGCCATTGTTTCTAAAGAAAAAGATGATATTTCTTCTAATTTCATTTCCATACAAAAAGAATTTTGTGCCTACAAGAGTACCTGTAAGGCAAAATCTCCTATTATTGATGAAAAAGAAATTTCTTCTTTTAAATCCAAAATGAATGATTTTGAAAAAGTTTTAAAAGATTGTGCCTTTAATACTAAGAAACTTGAAGAAAAATTTTCTAAAAAGCACACATCTCATGCTAAGATTCCTCATGCTCACACTACACCTAACACGTCTCATGTTCATGCTCACAATGCCCATGCTCACAAATCACACACTCATTATGCTTTTAAATATGGTAGAGTATATAGATGCACATATTGTGGTAAAAATGGACATTTAGCTAAGTTTTGCTATGATCAACTAAATAGAACAAATAATCTTGTTTGGGTTCATGACACTAACCCTAGAGGACCCAAGAAAATGTGGGTACCAAAATCAAGTCTTAAATTGTTTGATGTAGGTACACACCAAAGCTCCAAGACGTAGGGAGCGGTGGTACCTTGATAGTGGTTGTTCTAGACACATGACATGGGACATCAACAACTTCACAACCCTTATCAAGGTACATGGAAGGTGGCACCGTCACCTTCGGAGATGACTCCAAAGGAACTATCATCGGTATAGGTAACATTCAAATTGGTGCATCTCCTATTATTGAGAATGTTGTTTTAGTAGATGGTTTAAAACATAATTTGCTTAGCATTAGTCAACTTTGTGATCGTGGACTTAAAGTTGTTTTTGATGATACATCTTGTAAGATTTTTGATGTTAAATCTGATGTTTGTATTCTCACCGGTTTTCGTGATAATAATGTTTATATTATTGACATGCTTAATTTAGATTGTTCTACTAAATGCTTAAATGCTTTTGATGAAAATTCTTGGCTTTGGCATAGAAGATTAGGACATGCATCTTTTGACCATATTTCTAGGATTAATTCAAAGGAATTGGTGAAGGGTATACCTTGTTTGAATTTTGAGAAAGACCGCATTTGTAGTGCGTGCCAACTTGGGAAACAAACCAAGTCTTCCTTTAAACCAATCAAGGATATCATGTCAACTAGGCCTTTAGAATTAATTCATATGGATCTTTTTGGACCAACTAAAACTAAGAGTTTAAATGAAAGTAGATTTGCATTTGTTTTAGTTGATGATTTCTCCCGTTTTACTTGGGTTTTCTTTTTACAAAATAAAGATCAAACTTTTTCTCATTTTAAAATTTTCGAAAAAGAGTTGAAAAAGAAAAGGGTTTTCCGATTTTGAGAATAAGGAGTGATAGAGGTGGTGAGTTTGTTAACCAACTCTTCATGACTTATTGTGATGAAAAGGGAATTAAGCATGAAATGTCTTGTCCTAGAACTCCACAACAAAATGGAGTAGTGGAAAGGAAAAATAGAACACTTCAAGAGATGGTTAGGACAATGATAAGTGAATATGACCTCCCTCAATATTTATGGGCTGAGGCCGTAAACACCGCATGCTATATATCGAATCGTATTTATTTGTGCAAAAGTTCTTCAAAAACATCATTTGAAATGTATCATTCTAGAAAACCAAATGTTGCATATTTTAAAGTTTTTGGATGCAAGTGTTTTGTTTTGAATACTAAGGATAATTTGGGCAAATTTGATGCTAAGGCTTATGAGGCTATCTTTGTTGGATATTCCTCTACTAGCAAAGCATATAGAGTTTTCATTAGATCTTCTCAAACCATTGAAGAATCCATGCATGTTAAGTTTGAAGAATCTAATGTGTTTGTTGAGAATGTTGTAGAGTTTGAACCATTAGGTGAAGACATGGAGAGACTATCCTTGAAGGACTCACCCGCTCAAGAAGAAAAGCTAGATCCTATTGGTGAAGTTCAAGAGGATAAGGAGGAAAGCACTCAACCGCTTCCTAGAGCTTGGAGATATGCTACAAATCATCCTAAGGAGCTCATCTTGGGTGATGCATCTAAAGGAGTCACAACGCGCTCCAAACTCCATGACCTATGTGGTAACTTTGCTTTCATTTCTCATTTTGAACCCAAGGGCATTCTCGAAGCCGAGACGGACCCATATTGGTTGCTTGCCATGCAAGAGGAACTCAATCAATTTGAGCGCAACCAAGTTTGGCACCTTGTTCCTAAGCCCCACGATAGACCAATAATTGGTACTAAGTGGATCTTTAGAAACAAGATGGATGAGTCCGGAAATGTCATTAGAAATAAAGCTAGGTTAGTGGCCCAAGGTTACACTCAAGTTGAAGGAATTGACTTTGAGGAGACCTTTGCACCCGTAGCACGGCTTGAAGCCATACGGATGACACTAGCTTTTGCATGTTTTAAAAATTTTAAACTTTTTCAAATGGATGTAAAAAGTGCATTTTTAAATGGTTTTATTAATGAAGAAGTTTATGTTTCTCAACCTCCCGGTTTTGTTGATCATGTTCATCCCGATTTTGTTTTTAAACTTGATAAAGCTTTGTATGGATTGAAACAAGCTCCAAGAGCTTGGTATGAAAGGCTTTCTAGTTTTCTCATTTCAAATGATTTTATTAAAGGCAAAGTGGACACAACTCTTTTTACTAAGCATGTTGATAATGACATCTTAATTGTGCAAATTTATGTTGATGATATAATTTTTGGATCTACTAATGAGTTTTTATGCAAGGATTTTGAGAAAGTCATGCAATTAGAATTTGAAATGTCTTCCATGGGTGAGCTCAATTTCTTCCTTGGACTCCAAATCAAGCAATTGCAAGACGGTGTTGGCCCAAAGGCCATTATCCCAGTTATTTTGATGATAACAAAACATATTTAGTTATGTATTTAATATTTTTGTTTAAAAGGATTTCAGGTTCAAGAACAGGTTTTTGACGGCTCCGCTAAAAGACTCACAAGTTTGGACGTCGCAAAAATGAAGATTCCTAAGCTATGCACAACTAGGATGCTTCGGGATCAAGATGATGATGTGAAGATCAAGACAAGATCAAGAAGACCAAGAAAACATGATTTGTATTTTTATTTTTATTTTAGATATTTTGTCAAAGCTAGATATTAGAAGTAGAGCTATGGGATTATCACACACATACCTCTTAGTTAGGTTCATGGCTTCAAAAAAGATTTTCAATTTCCATTTCTAACTTAGTTTTTAAAGTGAACATGTTTTGGAAATAAGCTTTTTAGAAAAACAATAGTTTTTAGAAAAACACTTTTATGGAAAAACAAGTTTTTATCAAAGGGATTTTTATCAAACTATTTTAACATGATAGAAGTATGACATATGCTCATACTCTATGTTTTTACAAGTTCCAAAATTTGACCCAAAACCAAAACCCCAAAATTTCTGGTTCTGGAAGTTCTGTTTTTCAGAACTCACAGTAACCGATCGACCGGCCCGGTCGACCGATGTACACAATACTGTGCACGTCTATATCAGTCGACCGACCCGGTCGACCGATGCACTTTGTGTGTTCTCGGGATCTTTCGGTCGACCGACCCGGTCGACCGGACAGCCCCAACGGTCACATTTTTGACCGTTGGCGGTCGACCGACCCGGTCGACCGGACTCTGTCAAAAGTTCTGACAGATCCAACAGCTATTTTTTCTGGCTGATTCTCTTTTGGGATTTGATTCCAACGGATTTCTTAGGATGTTTTTGACCCCTATAAATAGGAGGTCACTTCAGTTGATATGACTAACAATTTTAGAGCCATCAAGAATATTTTTACAAGAAATTTCTAAAGATTTCCAAGCTCTTTCTTTTAGACAAGATTTTCTCTCAAAAGCCAAAATTTCAATCACCCATCTTGAAGCCTACATCTCTACTTCTCTCTAGTTTAGCACTACACAATCCCATATATCTACATCTACATATTTGGTTCTAGGATTGTGCTTAGTGAGCTTTTGTAAAGTGATCAAGTGTTGATCACTCTTTTCTTACTTGAGTGAAGTTGTAGAGGCATCGGCCTCAAGGCGAGCTAGTGTGCTCAAGGTGGTGTTGCGGCATCACGAGAGACGGACAAGTGTGTCCTTGTATTGTTGATCCAGTGGGATCCTCAATAGTGGAAATCCTTCAAGTGTGAAGGCGGGGACGTAGAGCGTGGCTCGAACCTCGGAAACAACTCCTTGTGTTTGCGTTTGATCAAATCTCTCTAAACTCTATCTCTTTATTACTTGCACTTTATATTGTCTATTACTTGCAAGAATTTGTGTATTGTACTAATTGTTAAGTTAATTTTTAAATTCCGCATTATTGCCATAATTTATATAGCCATCACCTATTCACCCCCCCTCTAGGTGATTTCAATTGGTATCAGAGCCTAACCCTACAACTTAGGTCTAACCACCTTAGGGAGATCCTTATTTGGCTATATACATTTGTGTTGCATTTACATTTGCTTGTGCATTCATGGCATCCATGGACTTTTCTAGCATTAAATCCCCACCCAAGTTTGATGGTTTAAACTTCCCCATTTGGAAGGTGAAAATGAATCTCTTCCTTAAATCCTTAGGAGTTAGGGTAGCTAGGGCTATAACCAAAGATTTTATTGAACCCACTAGTGATGAGAGCACATGGTCCGAGGATACTTCCAAAGACTATGAGGCTAATGCTAGGGCACAATATGCATTGACCCAAGCATTGAATGAGGATGACCTTGCACGCATAATTAATTGTAAATCCGCATTTGAGGTTTGGAACATACTCATTGTGACTCATGAGGGAACGTCTCAAGTCAAGAGAGCCAAAGTTGACTTGCTACGTTCTCAATATGAGAACTTTTACATGTTTGATAATGAGAGCATTGATGATATGCTCACCCGTTTTACAAAAATAACTAATGCTCTTTCTTCCTTAGGCGACAAGATTGATAATGATCAAAAGATAAGGAAAGTGATTAGAGCTCTTCCCAAAGCTTGGGAAGTCAAGGCGACCACACTCAAGGAGCTCAACGACAAAGAGGAGATGGACTTCTCCGGCTTCATCGAAAATCTCAAAACGCATGAGATGGAGATGAAAGTTAGAGAAGAGAGGGAGGCACCAAAGAAGAAGACGATTGCCTTCAAAGCCACTCCTACTACCATTGAGGAAGACGACTCATCCGAAGATTGCGATGAGGATTTCGCCATGCTCATCCGTAAGGTGGGCAAGATGTTCTACAAGAAGGGACGGCAAAGTAACTTCCGAAGAGGGAAGCCTCAAGGAAGGTACGAGAAGAAAAGAGAAGAACCCGGTCCTTGCTTTCATTGCAAGAAGATCGGTCACCTAATTGCCGATTGCCCCGCTCTACAAGCAACCACATCCAAGAATGGGCAAAGAAAGAAGAAAGCCTTGGCCGCTACATGGGATGACTCGGAGTCGGAATCCGAAGAGGAGCACGACGCCGCCAACATGTGCTTTATGGCACAAGGTGAGGAATCATCTAAGGTATGTCTAGAAACTTCCATTGATGATGATGATCTCACAATGGATGAACTTGCTCAATTTTTTGAAGAATTGCAACATAGGTATGAGATTTCACAATCTCATAATAAGAAATTGAAAAAGGAAAATGATGTTTTGAAGAACAAACTTGAAATTGTTTAAAAGAGAAAAATGAGTTATCTAGTTCTTTTGAAAAATTGAAAAATGATTTTGATAAGTATAAGGTAGCTAATAAAGGAAAAACCCCATGATTTCTAGTAATAAAAATATTTTTGTGAAATTCAAAAACGTGTTGATTCTTTAGATAACACTTTAAAGAAATGTGCATTTGATTTTAACAAGCTTGCATCTAAATTTCCTAAGGGAGTAGCCCAAGGGAAACATGTTCATCATAAACATGCTACACATAAACATGTACACTCACATAACCATGCTTTTATGTACAATAGTGGTAGAATTTATATTTGCACGCATTGTGGCCGCAAAGGCCATTTAGAAAAATTTTGTTATGCTAAGAACAATGTTAAGAATAAATTTGTTTGGGTTCGCCCCGGATCTAACCCCAAAGGACCCACTAAGATTTGGGTACCAAAAGAGCCACCAAATTTAAATGATACAGGTATAGGTGGATCTACCCCCTCCAAGACTTAGGAGGAGGTGGTGCCCAGGTGGTTGATGCATCGGAGCTTAAAGAACAAATCGTGCATGCATCGCTATCATGGAGGCACCTATTTGTGGAGATTGCCCTTCAATTGGTAACATCTCCATTTAAAAGTTTTTGATTTTTAGTCATGTATACATATGTATAGAATTGATAGTTTGCTTTTGTACTCTATTGATATATGCTTGTATAGAACTACTTTTCTATCATGTTGTATATGTGCCTGTGTGTTAACTTCTATATCTTTTGTTTCATGCCTTGTTTATTGTATGTCCACATGTATAGGTTATTATTTGTGATTATATACTTGTATACATATACACATTATTTTCATAAATAAAAATAAACATTTGCAAAATTTTCTATTTAAACAAACACCTTAAAGATGGCAATTGCGCACCTCAACTCATTCAAGAGGAATCAAGAGGATGAAGTTCAGAACCCGTCACTGGGTATTCGGCTTCAACATCTTTAAAATCTTTGTTTAAATAAGAAAATTAAAATTAAAAAGGGATTGCATGAATTTTGATGTTGTAATAACTTAATGAAGATTTAAAACCTGTTGGTGTATTCCTATATGTTTAATATGTCATACTTATTTTGATTACAAATTTATTTAAATTTTTTTTTTTTGGGGCCAGATGCTGATAACAGATTTCAGGCAAAGCCGGTCGACCGACCTATAAAGCCCCGGTCGATCGACTCTGCCTGAGAAGAAATTTTTATTTCTTTTCTGTTATCGGTCGACCGACTATATATCCCGGTCGACCGATCTTGTCTGCAGAGCTCTCGGGATAAATCGGTCGACCGTGCCGGTCGACCGCTCTATATTTACAGAGCTCTCGGGTTGTATCGGTCGACCGACCCGGTCGACCGATCGTCGAATTTTGCCCTATAACTGTCTTTTCTCTTCACTTTTTTCTTTCTCTCTCTCACTCAGCCGACGAACCCACTCCATCTTCTCTCCAAAAATTTTTTATTTCTCTCCAAACTCTTAACCAATCCCAAATCAATTAAAAACCATCTCAATTTCCTCATTCTACTTCCAGATCTTCGTTTTCAGGATCATCCAACCACCAGATTCGGAGAATTTCAAGATTTTCAGTCTAGGGTTTGGATTTTCTCAGTTAAGGTAAAAATCCGATTTTGACTCTAATTTTCATTTCTTGCTTTAGAATCTATTATCTATTGTCATCAATCTAAGTTTCTAAGCATCTAGATCGTGCCTTAAACTTGATTACACCTAAAAATCCAATTTTTATTCATCATGTCGAAAAGATCTCGTACTGAGAAAGGGAAGGGTATTGCTCAACCCTCTTCTCAAGTTCCTAGACCTGTTCGACCCTTCCTTAATGATCTTGCAGCTGATCGATATTCCCATCTCTCCACGAGGAACATTAACTCGGGGAGATTCGTTGTCATCCAAGATTTTGAACACCTGAATATTCCACATATCCTGCAGTCCAACAATTTAGTGGAATTTTTGACCATCAAGGAACAAGTCTACACCTCCCTTGTTCCTTACTTTTATGCTAATTTTGAATTCGATGGGAATCGTATCACATCTAGGGTTTTAGGTAGAGACATCGACCTTTCTATCGGTCGATTTGCTAGGATTCTGCATCTCTCCACTGGCGGAGCAGATGTGTATTCCCATGATTTGCATGACTTTGAATTCCCGGACGGTGAGTCTGCGCTCACCGCCTCTACCTTGATCCACGGGGATGACAACCCCGGTCTAGTAAGGAACGAAGTTGTGAGTAGGTACACTCTCACTGCTCAGGTCCTTGCTAAGATTATTTTCTTCAACATTGTCCCCAAGCATGGTGAGTATAGCCACGCTAGGGGTTGTGTACCCTTGATTATCTATTGCCTTCTTAAAGGCATTAAGGTAAATTTTCCTAGAGTCATAGCCTCTCATATGGCTTCTGATCAGATCCGAACTGCGGGTAGGAGCTTGCCCTACGGCATGCTTATTACCCATCTTCTTAGGGCTCTAGATTTTGATCTTTCTGCCGAAAGTCCCTCCAATCTTTGACCAACATCAATGGAGTTGTCCTGAAGATGATGGAAGCCCAGCTGCGTAGACACGCTCCTGTGTAACCACCTCTTCATCCTGCTGGTCCTGGCTCATCGTCTGCACCTGGATCCTCTTCCTCTTCAGCCCCTGTTTTTCCTCCTGAGTTTCTGGCTCTTGTCTCTTCGGAGGTCCGCTCTCAGATCGAGGCGCACCAGGCCTGGGTCGAGAAGCGCGACGCAGCTATTCGTGCGGAGTTGGATGCTCGTGCCATTCAGGATGTTGCTTTTCGGGCGGAGGTCCGAAACGACATGTCATATTTTGCTGACTCCATGAGATTCGTGGATGTTCAGTTTCAGGCTCTTTTCTCAAAATTGACATGCTCGTTCCTGACCGGACTCCGACTGCTTGTCGACTCCCAGCCACCGGTCCTCCATTTCCTCCCAGAGCTCGCTCTTCTGTTCCACCACCACGCACCAGAGTAGATGCATGGATCCAAAGGAGGTTGCTTCTTCAGAGGAAGGTGGTGATGATGACGGAGACGGCGATGACGGTGATGATGGTGCTGAGGAGTGACCTCCCCTTTTGATGATGTCAAAAAGGGGGAGAGTTATTTTGAGAGAGATATTTTGTAGTATTTGTGTTTTGGATATTTTGTGATGGACATGTAGTATTTGTTGTTGGGACATGTAGTATTTATTTTTATTTTGCTTTGGACATGTATTTTTTTGTATGTGTTGTAGACATGGTTATCTTTTGTTTTATGTATCTCTTATTTATGTCATGTATGAACTCATTTCCTTCATCTATTCTATGACATGAGTATTTGGTATTATTTGTTGGCATGGAAATATGGTGTTTACCATTTACATATGTTTTCCTATATATGCATGTGTTGAGGGGGAGCTTCATTTGAAGTCTCTACCCAAAATATTTTGTGATAACTACATATGTTTTGCCATCATCAAAAGGGGGAGATTGTTGGCCCAAAGGCCATTATCCCAGTTATTTTGATGATAACAAAACATATTTAGTTATGTATTTAATATTTTTGTTTAAAAGGATTTCAGGTTCAAGAACAGGTTTTTGACGGCTCCGCTAAAAGACTCACAAGTTTGGACGTCGCAAAAATGAAGATTCCTAAGCTATGCACAACTAGGATGCTTCGGGATCAAGATGATGATGTGAAGATCAAGACAAGATCAAGAAGACCAAGAAAACATGATTTGTATTTTTATTTTTATTTTAGATATTTTGTCAAAGCTAGATATTAGAAGTAGAGTTATGGGATTATCACACACACACCTCTTAGTTAGGTTCATAGCTTCAAAAAAGATTTTCAATTTCCATTTCTAACTTAGTTTTAAAGTGAACATGTTTTGGAAATAAGCTTTTTAGAAAACCAATAGTTTTTGGAAAAACACTTTTATGGAAAACAAGTTTTATCAAAGGGATTTTTATCAAACTATTTTAACATGATAGAAGTATGACATATGCTCATACTCTATGTTTTTACAAGTTCCAAAATTTGACCCAAAACCAAAACCCCAAAATTTCTGGTTCTGGAAGTTCTGTTTTTCAGAACTCACAGTAACCGATCGACCGGCCCGGTCGACCGATGTGCACAATACTGTGCACGTCTATATCAGTCGACCGACCCGGTCGACCGATCACTTGTGTGTTCTCGGGATCTTTCGGTCGACCGACCCGGTCGACCGGACAGCCCCAACGGTCACATTTTTGACCGTTGGCGGTCGACCGACCCGGTCGACCGGACTCTGTCAAAAGTTCTGACAGATCCAACAGCTATTTTTTCTGGCTGATTCTCTTTTGGGATTTGATTCCAACGGATTTCTTAGGATGTTTTTGACCCCTATAAATAGGAGGTCACTTCAGTTGATATGACTAACAATTTTAGAGCCATCAAGAATATTTTTACAAGAAATTTCTAAAGATTTCCAAGCTCTTTCTTTTAGATAAGATTTTCTCTCAAAAGCCAAAATTCCAATCACCCATCTTGAAGCCTACATCTCTACTTCTCTCTAGCTTAGCACTACACAATCCCATATATCTACATCTACATATTTGGTTCTAGGATTGTGCTTAGTGAGCTTTTGTAAAGTGATCAAGTGTTGATCACTCTTTTCTTACTTGAGTGAAGTTGTAGAGGCATCGGCCTCAAGGCGAGCTAGTGTGCTCAAGGTGGTGTTGCGGCATCACGAGAGACGGACAAGTGTGTCCTTGTATTGTTGATCCAGTGGGATCCTCAATAGTGGAAATCCTTCAAGTGTGAAGGCGGGGACGTAGAGCGTGGCTCGAACCTCGGAAACAACTCATTGTGTTTGCGTTTGATCAAATCTCTCTAAACTCTATCTCTTTATTACTTGCACTTTTATATTGTCTATTACTTGCAAGAATTTGTGTATTGTACTAATTGTTAAGTTAATTTTTAAATTCCGCATTATTGCCATAATTTATATAGCCATCACCTATTCACCCCCCCTCTAGGTGATTTCAGATGGAACCTTCATTAACCAAGCCAAGTACGCAAAGGAGCTAGTAAAGAAGTTTGGGCTTGAAGGATCAAAGGCTTGCAACACTCCAATGGCAACTACAACCAAGCTTGATAAGGACGAACAAGGTAAAAATGTTGATATTAAATTATATAGAAGCATGATAGGAAGTCTTTTATATTTAACGGCAAGTAGGCCGGATATCATGTTTAGTGTGTGTCTTTGTGCTAGATTTCAATCGTGTCCTAAAGAGTCTCATCTTATTGCGGTAAAACGCATTATTCGTTATATTAAGGGCATAATTGGGATGGGTCTTTGGTATCCGAAAACTAGAGATTTTTCAATGACTAGCTATTCGGATGCCGACTATGCGGGTTGTAGAGTAGATAGAAAGAGTACTAGTGGGACATGTCAATTTCTTGGTAATTGTCTTGTTTCATGGTCCTCTAGGAAGCAAAATTCCGTAGCTCTCTCAACCGCCGAGGCGGAGTATGTTGCCGCGGGGGCTTGTTGTGCACAAGTCCTTTGGATGAAACATACTCTCCTTGATTTTGATTTGCACTTTGATCATATAAAAATATTTTGTGATAATACTAGTACTATACACATGACCAAAAATGCAAATCAACATAGTAAGACCAAGCACATTGAGATTAGATATCACTTTCTTAGAGATCATTTTGAGAAAGGTGATATAGATATTGATTATGTTTCCACGGATTTACAACTAGCCGATATTTTCACTAAACCTCTTGATTTTGCTAGATTTTCGTTTATTTGTGGAGAACTTAATGTTTGTATTATTGAATAGACATGTTTTTTCATAACCCTTTTTGATGTATGACAAAAAGGGGGAGAATAAGTTTACATGACAAAAATAAGTTCATTTGGTCTTGGTTCCATATGAATTTATATGCTTTAATCTTAAAGATTTGTATTTATGAGTTTTATGTTTATGTATGTATGAGTTTTTGAATTCATGTTTTTTTTGAGAATTCTTGTGTTTTAGTTGTTTTGGTATTTTTGGTATCAAGAGCAATTTTTGTGTTTTATATTAGTTTCAATAATTGGTGCATCATTTCAATTATTGGTATCTAGAGCATATTCTTGTGTTTTATGTATAGCATAATTTGAGGGGGAGTTTTCTCCTCCCTATATTTTTGTTAATAGCCTATTTGTTTTGTCATCATCAAAAAGGGGGAGATTGTTGGCCCAAGAGGTTACACTCTCCAATTGTTTTGTGTTTTGATGATGACAAACCAAATTAGAGCTATTTGGTACTAACAAGTTTGTTAAGATGAGTTTCAGGTTTGTACCATGTTTAGAGACCATTCGCTTAGCTATTGCAAGAACTTCTAAGTTCCACCAAGTAAGGAAGGCAAATTGCACATCAAGGAAGGATCATAGAAGAGAAGGCACTAGCAAGGCATTGGATGGCTCAAAGACTTGAAGATAGCTCAAGAAGTCTTCATGTAATTTGTTTTTCAGTTTATAGTATGTTAAAGAATAGTGGATAGGTTTGAAGCTCTATCACACACGTTTTTGCGCACATGCTCATTCCAAAATAATTTCTTATAAATTATACAAAAATATTTTGCATACAAGTTTTTGCCTACAGATATATATTTGTGTTTTATACTATTCCCTGTTCAAAAGTATTTTTGTTAAAATAAAAATCCTCTTTGTTTTCTTTCTTAAAATCGATTTTTGACCTGATCCGGTCGACCGAGACAGTCGACCGAGTCTGTGTTAGTCTGGTCCGGTCGACCGGACCAGTCGACCGCAGTCCTGGCAGAGGCACGTATCAGTGTGCACGTCTACCAGTCGACCGGGGCGGTCGACCGAGAATTTATTTTTGCTCACAGGTTTTATCAGTCGACCGGGTCGGTCGACCGCTAGCCTATAACGGTCAAATTTTTGAACTACCGGTCGACCGGCCCAGTCGACCGATCTGACCGTTTGAACGGTAACGGACAGATTTTAAGAGCTGTTTATTTTTGTCTTTTGTGTTTAAAAATTCGTTTAAGGATATATTTTGATCTAATTACCTCCTAAACATCAGTAATTATGTTTTATCCCTAAACCCTAACCCTCTCCTACAAATAGGGGTGTTTGGGGAGAAATTGGTTACAACAACAATTATTGCTAAAAATTCAAAAGTTTAAGGCTTTCAAAGTTCTTGGTTTTTGTGCTAAATTCTCTCATTTTTTGAAGGGTTTTCAAAAGTTTTTCTCTGATTTCAATTTCTTTTCCTTACACACAAAAGAGCTTCAATTCTACTCATTATTCTCTAAGGACCTTTGTAAGGGAAGAGATTTTTGAAAGAGAGAGTTTGTGGTCTTGTGACTACTCAGATATTCTTGTGATTGTAATTGAGGAGTTGGGTACTCCGGTTGTAATTGTTCTTTGTGATAGTGGAAGTAGCTAGAATCCTTCTGGGGAGGCGGGGAGTAGAGCTGGGTGCTCGAACCTCGATAACATATCCTTGTGTTTGCGATTGGTTTACTTTCTTGCACTCTTTTACTATACTTGCTCTTATTCTTGCTCATCATAATCATTGTCATATTTACTTGCTTGCATTCATCTTGTGAAACTTGATTGTTGTAACTTTAAATTTTTAATTTGCCCGTGATTAGCATTGTCACCTATTCACCCCCCCTCTAGGTGACTTTTCATCTTAGTTATTGGGTGCAGTCTTATAAAGTTCCATGTACAATCTCCAATGAATTGGAAAGAATTTCTTCCAACTTCGTTTGGAATGGTAAGATACACGCTTGGAGTTGGAATTCTATGTGTAAGCCTAAGAGAGAAGGAGGACTGGGATTAAGGAGAGTACAAGATATAGCTAATGCTGCTGGAATCAAGTTGGTTTGGAGATTATTCACTTCCAATTTCTTATGGGCAAAATGGATGAATGAGAAATATGTCAAGGATACGCCTATTACTGAGCTGACATGTTCATCATTGGATTCAAGTACTTGAAAGTTTATTGTGCAATCCAAAGACAAGGCTTTGCTTCACATGAAAAAGATTATTGGAGATGGATGTGATACATCCTTATGGTATGACCCCTGGTTACAAAATGAAAATTTAATCAACTTGACAGGATTGAACTCACCTCCTGTCCTTTCTAAGCACTGGAGAGTTTCTGATATTATTGATAATGGAACCTGCTCTCTCAATGAGCATGCACTGCAAATTTGTAGGGACATAATTTAGCAAATCACTATATCCACTAATGCAGATTCATGGTTCTAGACTGCTTCTGATAATGGTCATTACACATTCAAGTCTGCATGGAATGTGGTGAGGGAGAGAGGTAATGCATTTGATTTGTTCTCCATTGTCTGACAGCCTACTGCAGTCCCCAAAATGTTCATCTGTTTACTGAAAGCCATACACAATAAACTATTGACAAGGGATAAATTAATCACCATTGGTGTTGCTGATTCTGCTATATGCTCCTTATGTCTTAGTGCTAATGAATCAAGGGACCATCTATTTTTCTCTTGCCCATACTCTGCCTATATTTGGTCTTTATGTAAGCTTAAGTTAAAATTAGATCCAACAATTGGTACTTTACTTGAAGAGTGCAATGTGATCAAAACCAAATTTAAGGGTAGATATAAGGATTCTTTTTTAGCCAGGCTAGTACTGAGAGGGGCTTGGTATATTTGGAAGGAGAGGAACTCAAGGATTTTTCAGCAACAATCAAGACATAAGATTTTGGTGTTCAGGCACTTATATGAAGACATTTAGATCATTCTGAGAACCTGTACCTGGAAGACTAGGGACATTTCTATATTAAACAACTGGGGCATTCAAGACTGATAAGCTTATCAATTAAAGCACAATGTCCAATTACATTCAAGACTGATAAGAGTTTGTTAGCTGAGTCTAGAGCTATCTGGTCCATATTTAGTTTTGCCCATCAAGCATGGTATTCACGATTGCTTAGTTCTGATTCCTTTTGGTTTCAGTATCAATGTTACTATATTATGTATTTTATTTCTTGTGAGTGTTGTATTAGCTTTGGGTCAATCTAAGTACTTACTTAGTGTACTATAGTAGAGACTGACGACCATGGTCCTCTCCCCTCTCTATAGTTATCTAAGAATAGTACTGAAGAGTAGCCTAGCTAATCTGTAACATATGTACTTAAGTTTTTTTAATTTATCAATGAAATCATTTTACCTTCCAAAAAAAATAAAAAATAAAAATTCTCGATTCAGTCATTTGATCATGATCTAAACATTTAAAACCCGTACAAACTAATTTTTTAGATTTCAAATATTTTATACCGTTAAATTAATTAACTCACTATTTAAGTCGTCCGTTTTTTCCCTATTTGATGTATGGGCAGAAAGTATTTAAAATATTTGATTTTTGGTTCATAGATACTTGAAATAATATAGATCAACTTCAATATGGATCTTGTACTCAAATATCGTAGGATTGTATTTGAGTGGGAAGGATTCGGCCTCATATATATATATATATAGTTGTTTTCTTTTTAAAATATGCCACATTATCAGTAGAGATTATAATTCTTTATAAATCAGTAAAAAAATTAGACTCATTTAAATATATTATTTTAATTCACTAACAATTTTTATTTCTGCTCAATTTATTATGAAGGAATGAAGAAAGTATATCAATCTTTCTAGAATGTACTTCTATCGGAAGCAATTCGAATCAAAGGGTAGATGCACCTCAAATAGGGATGGAGTTAACAGATGATAACAAAACTTATAAGTTCTATAATAACTATGCACGCAACATTGGATTAAGTGTTATGAAGAATCAAGGAAGAATTAAAAAAATGTTATCATATATAGAAGCTTCACTTGCAATAGAGAGGGTCATGACTGAAAACCCTGCTTCAGCAGCCAAAATATCAACAACTATATGAATTTATCCAAGATTTGACGGGAAAGCTTATGAATAAGGTAGAAGCATATGTTATGGAGCCAGATGACAAAGAGGATCCACCTACTACGCCCTCTCAAGATCAAAATCAAAAATAGGTTTATAGTGAAAACATCACTGCTACATTCTTTACTCCGTCTATAAATGTTGCAACTGACAAAAAAGCAGCCCAAGAATATCATACAAATAAGAACCTAATAAATTCTGCAATTGCAATGGGAATAAGAAAAAAAGATGGTGGTCGAGGCGTCAAGCGATATTTGGGTGCACTTGAGAAGACCAAAAGAAAAGAAGCACAAGAGGTATGTATTTAGTGTATGTATTTAATTTAATAGAAATGTTAGTCTACATTTTTTTATTCTCAAATAATCACATTCTACTTCACCAAATTAGGTCCATCGAACATTTCTGATATGGGTAAAAACAATGTACCAGTTTTACGTTCAAATTGCATGTTGTTAAATCAAGTTGGCTCCATGGGGTTACAATTCTGTATATAATTATGTCCAGGTATTTTGAATTTGTTTTTTGTATAATACTGGAAGTTTTATTACTGATTTGTCTATAAAAAAGATAATATGTTTTAACATTTGTAATCAGATTTCTAAGCACCCTTTTCCTTTGGCTCAGCTTCTCAACTTCTTGGTGCTATGCATGGTGCTTTTCCACAAGGATTCCATGGGATGAACATGGCTAATCAGGTTTTATTTGACTTCAGCTCATATAAATGATTGACCTGTTTTTCATCAATTTATTTTAATTAAATTTTACTATGATAAATCTTCATTTTATATAACAGGAATCCATGCTTCCTATTTCCTATCAAGTATTTTCGTGTGAGAATACTCAAACAAGTCAGGATGGGTCTTCCTCTCATGATTTCAAAACCAACGCATACTCATTTAAACTTTTTAATTACAGGTCTTGGCTCCGGTAGACAATGAATGAAAATGAGGATTTAAACTCTTTTGATGTTGCTTGAAGACTATGCTACAAAGACTGTTGACTTCTCTTGAAACATTATTAGAAGCTTTTGATCCTAGTTTGCACATCTCTTGTTCCTTTCGAGTTGTTGGGAAAGCCTTTTTGTTTGCCTCTAAGTGATTTGTGTCATATCTCCAAGACTAATGTAGTTCATCTATTTAGAACTTTGAAGGTTACTACTAGATATAATCAATAGGGTCAATTTTGTTGTGTTCCAGTGGAGCAAGATCAAATCCATGTTTCAATTATATCAGTTTCTGTGTCAAAACTTATTTCGTCTATAATGATTTGCATTTGACCTAAGCCTCTTAAATTCATTATGAACTTTCATGTATATTATGAATTTGTTTGTGTCAGAACTTGTTTCTATGTTAGTTTCTGTGTCACGATATGCATTTGCGTTAAATCAGTTTCTGTGTTAGAACTTGTTTCATCTATAGCGACCTGCAGTTATATCAGCATGTATTTGAGCTTCCCATGGAGTAAATTTTTACAGTAAATATTCTTCATCCATGAGGCCCAAATACCATTTGAGGTGAAGCATCTACATTCTCTCATGGAGCCTGATAACTGATAGGCGAAATATGTAAGATTGAAACCAGTAATTGAGATAACTGTGCAGAATAGTTTAACAAGCTGCACTCTCTCAGGAAAGACTGGAAACTACATTCTTATTTATACATAACAAAATTAAGACAAACATGAATACCACAGTTGGTAGAAACTCAGATGAAATAAAAAATCTAGAAAGCACCCATAGCGCGAAGCCACTCTGTCGGTAACAAACAACAAACAGAAGATGTCTCATTGATATCAGTTTCATTATAGAAGCAGCAAACTATAGTAAGTAACATTACTTGTGCAAATCAAAAGTTAGATTGAGATCTAATCATTCAAGCCAAAAAAGATAATTATACCCAAACCATGACACAAACAAGAAACCAAATCTGAATCAAATAGGATGAATTTTTCCAATAGGATTTTTCAGATTCAATAGCAAGCTCCAGATGAATAAATAAAAAATTGTCTCCATTGAGGGGCACAAACAAATGATCTATAGAAAAGAACTGAGACTTGTTTTTGATCAATGAGTCACACATTGTAATATCTTCTGATTATCCTTTCAAATTCAAATTACACTCTCAACACTAAGAAGAAGAAGAAAAGCAGAGATCTTTACAAATCACCCAAATCAATTTACCATTCCTTATTCATACCCTACTCTGTTCTCTACTACTCATTGTTATTCCCATTTACGGCGCTCTGGTGATGCCTCCGATGATGATCAAGATGCCGCCCG
Organism: Agave tequilana; assembly: GCA_038442645.1. Classification (NCBI taxonomy): domain Eukaryota; kingdom Viridiplantae; phylum Streptophyta; class Magnoliopsida; order Asparagales; family Asparagaceae; genus Agave; species Agave tequilana. The sequence continues at coordinate 79,227 of JAVJIF010009602.1, forward strand.
CCGTTGATGATCAAGCCGCCTCAAATACCCGGCTGCAACTCCTCCAACAACAGCGTGACAGTAGCATCCGCAGCGTGATTGCAGCGTCAGCTGCGGCCATCGGAATCCTCCATGTCTAGGTCTAGCGATAGCAGCATCAGCGTCTGCTTTCTCGCGGTGGTCGCGGTGGTCCACCACGGGGTCGTACTCGACGGCAACGATGGAGAACGTGGGAGAACGAGCAATGGTTGATGCTTTCCTCACGATGGTCCACCCCGGAGATCGACCTCGCCGACAACGTGGGAGAACGTGGGAGAAATGATCAGAGATATTTGCTTCCCTCGCTGTAATCCACCCCGTGGTCTCGTACTCACCAACGACGTGGGAGAAGGAGCAAGAGGACTCTCTGCGTTCCTCGCGATGGTCCACCACGGGGTCTCGTACTCGGCGTCGACGTGGGAGAAAGAACTGGAGGACTAAGCGAGCATGAGAGAAAGAAGTTGAAGAGATGATTTTCTGTGAAATGAATTGAGAGAGAAACGAAGTCTTTGGGGGCCTCTTCAAATCCCGCACGAATCTTGATGCAGACTCGATTGCACGGCCCAGCGCCTTCGGGAAGGAGCTGGGCCGTCCCCAGCTGACTGCATTCTCTCATGATGAAGGGGGGTGCACTGTTGTGCAAAGCATATGCTTTTGTCCCACAGACAGCAATGAGTGCTCCGTTGGTGGCAGCAGAGAGCGAGTGGATTGCAATTGCGGCAGCAACTGACTTGAGACTGAAGGGAAGGGGAAAAAAAGTTTCTTTCATTTTATTTTTCTAATGTTTCATGTTTTTCCTCTTAAATCATTCTTCAAAATGCTAAAATCTTCTCAGTTTCGTCGGGAAACAAACAACGTAAAATTGCATCTGTTTCTTTCTTCTCTAGGTGAGTCTGGATTGAAATGCTTCTCCCTGCCTCCAATTTACTTGAAAGACTAGGCTGTTTGGTTGCAAGGAAGTGGGCGGAAGTAAGGAAATAGGGAAGTATAATTGCTCACTTCCCTATCTATCCAAACACCAGAAAAGGAAAATAAGAAAACTTCTTTTCCTTTTATCTTTTCTCTTTTACACAACCATTTCCTCACTTCCAGAGTGCTACAGTTAATTTTGTGGTCATGTAAATCTCATTTGTAATAAATTGTAGTACAAAACAGTTAATTTTTTGATCATGTAAATCTCACTTGCATTCTAATTATAGTCCATTTTTTATTTTTCTTAATTAATTTTTATTTTAATATTATTTTACGGTCAACTTTGTGGTCAACTTTTCTACTTCCACTTTCACATTACCATCCAAACACCAGAAAATACAAAATATTTTCCAAACCACACTTCCCAACAATATCCAAACACCAGAAAACTTACTACCCAATTCCCAAATTCCAAAGGTAATTATTACTACTTCCTCAATTCCTCACTTCCTCACTTCCACCCTTAACCAAACGGGGGGGTGGGTGGGGGGGGGACTTTTAAAAGGCAAAGCCAGAAAAATATTAAAGGAAAAAAAAAAATGAATGAGGAAGTCAGATAAAAAAATCCTAGAGTACATAATTGAACCAACCCAACTAACTACAAGCAATCAATTTTTAATAGAAAATGCAATAAATTTTTGACAAACCCAATGTTAATCTTAGGTAATAGTAAACAACGCAATCCGTAAACAGCAAAAGATTCAATGAGCAGAGAGAGACAAATCCAGATACGTAAGAGCCCCACCAAATTCCATAATGAACACAGCTACATCCCTCCCCTTCCAACGCCCTTCCAATCTAATGCTTGTGTCCTTCACAATTTGTTCCTTTCAAAACAAAATTTCTTGCTACTCTCACCTAATCTCTAAAAGATGAGATTTTGAAGTAACCTTCCTTCAAAGCCCACCAATGCCTCCTCCATGGATTCTTCTTGAGTTCTTCCTTTATCTCTCACAACCACTATAAATATGTTCCCCAATTTGTGTACAACATGCCACAAAGCTCTCTCTCACACTGAACAGTGAACAAAGAGAGAGAACACTACTAGCTGCTGACCAACAATGGCTCCTCCTAAGAGAGAACTGCAGGGCTCAGCCCCAAGGCCTTCACCCCTTAAGGTGTCCAACGACTCTTTCAAGGCGAAGAAGCTGGCGCAATCTGATCTTCGCTCCCCCGTAATAGTCCACATGCATTCGCCGAAAGTCATCCATGCCAGGCCTCAGGATTTCATGAGGGTGGTGCAACTTCTCACCGGCCAGTCCTCTGCTGCATATAGTTCGATCCAGCCACCGGAGAAAGCTCGGGCCAGCCCAAATAATTTGGTCAGGGAGTTCAGGTTCTATTGAACAAGTTAAAGAGAAACTAATCAGTATTTGTGGGTGGTTATTTAGCCATAGTAATTAGAAAGTAACAGCAAGTTCTTAAGGATCCTATATCCTGGTTTAATAAAGAGATACATGGTCAGGTCTGTTTCATTCTTTTGTAAATTGAATAGCCTTGTTTCTTGTAAGAAGCATGTTGCTGTCAGTATATTTATAAATAAAAACAGAGTGAGGGGAATCTATGATTTTTACTTTGTCGTTTCAGATTTATTATTATTTTTCAGAGTTTGAACAAGGTTGGCAACATGTTACTCTCTGAACAGGCAGCTACAAGCCTACAACTAACAATTTGGCTGTCATGGTTGTAAATTAAGCACTTGCATTTTGTTCATCACACGAAGATGACTGCTTAAAGAAGCAACAACAATCCATTATGTGCTCTGTTCCTTAAATTTTTAAATAAAAATAGTATAATAGTAATAAGAATAAGAATAACAATGAGAATAATAGGAATAATAATAATAAAAGAAAACAACAGCGTGTCATTATAAAGGGAACTTGCTAGAATTTATTCTTTTTTAAGAAGTATAGACTTTGTTTTAGTCAATATGAATCTCAAAACCTTCACAACAAACATAAATTGAAATCATGTTTTTCTCTATAATTAGCACACAGGAGGTGCAAAGGAACCAAATGGAAATAAAAATAGAACTTTTTTTAGCTTTGCAAATTGCAATTGGCAAACTAGTCATGCATTAAGAAATTATTAGCAAACTATTATTTGATATCTATATGAAGAGGAATCATATAACAAGAGAATACAATGAGAGAATAAGAACTCAAATTAGGCGGATCAGGCTTGATATTTTAGACTCAAAGAAAAATATCCATGACATACTTCTGGCTTTCATGATTATAGAGTTCTAATATCAAGCAATTGATGTCCAAAATTGGACAAAATAGAAAGAGGAAATCTAATTTAGCACATCCAACACCGTTGATAGAAACTTACAATATAGTGACAATATAGTTTAAGATGCAAGTAGTATACACAAATATAAATATCCTGTTTATATACCTAATAAAAGTGAATATAGCTCTGGATATACTAATGTCCATCCATTAGATCCAGACTCGCTAAGCAGATTAAAGTCTTAAACATAAAAATTGCACATGTAGGTTGGATCCAACATGGATTTTTATAGCCAAATCTAGTATTCATGGAGTATTATCATTCCACAAGGTCACACCCTATGCCCTTTTTTTTTCCTTCCAATTTTCATGAGAAATTAGGTGCAAATAAGTGCAACACCCAAGATTTAGATCTGGCCTTATCTGTTACAATTTCTTTACTCCAGCTCCCAAGTACCTCAGAACCTCTCTAGTTGCCGGTGCATGGGTTATCATCTACGCTGGGTAAATTTGCAGGCTTGAAGGGCCTATGTCTATCATGCAGAAGGGTACTAAAATTCAATTGAAAAAGAACTTATTCTCCAAGAAAATGAAAGTAACTTTCCTAGGGGTTTTAATTTGGATTCCAAGAATATAAAAATGAAGATGTGACTTTCTTATGGGAAGAAGTGAATGTTAGATATTCAACCAATTAAGAAAACTTCCAAGTATGATACGAGTAGGGGTGCAAAGAAATATGAATTTATCTGATTGTATTTGAATCAGGATTCGAATTTTCTAATATGGTTAGATTTTCTTACCAAATTAATTTAAATATGAATATTGTTTTTCTCCCTAATTTTTTTTTTCATGATTCTAATCCATATCTGAATATTATGTGAATCTGAATAGGATTCTATTGAGATCCGAATATCCGATAGGTTACTTTTTTTTTTTTAAATATAGGCAATCGCCTAGTGCAAGCGGGATTTGAACCCCAAACCTCTTGCACACTTCAAAGAAGTTTCACCATTGATTACTTAGGTTACTTATATTAGTAGCATATATAAAGAGTTATGATCTCTCTTAATTCAAAAAATGAACGAGCTCTGGTGTAACGAGTTGTACGCACACTTCACAAACAATTAATGTAGAGTGTAATCTTCCAATTAGTTAGTGAAGCTTCATGTTCATATTTTTTTGTAAGATTAGTAGATAAAACATGTAGAACTATATTTTTTGTCCAAAATTAATCTTAAAATATTATCAACACACATCTTCATTTGATCACTTCTAATAAATAGCTATATTTTTAAAATTATCATTTTGAAATTCATATTTGTATATGTTTTTCTGATTTCGTATCATATCCATTTTCATTTTTATCAAATATGATAATTGTTTTCATGGCCGCTAAAGATCTGGATATGCATTCGTATTTGGAGCACAAAAACAAATATGAATATAAAAAGATATATGTCCGCCCCATAGCCCATCTGTCCACACCCTTTGGTATCCCTTCCATCCTAATTAAATTTCTAAGATTAATATTTATACGCTACTCTTAGCACATGCAACACGCGTGCCTACAACTAGCTTATAAGAAGAGGCCATAGATGACCAAGGACTGATGGCTTACTTATATGTAAATTAAGCGAACAAGGTCCTATCCGTTCCATCCTAATTGTCATCTACCCTTTGACTCTCTCTATGCAGATCCACCTCTCAAAGTCTCTCCTCCTTCGCTCTCTTTCTCATTCTTTTGTCTCTGGATGCATCCGAAGAGAAACATCCTTTCAAATGGAAATAAAATTGAATAACTTTGCATTCAACGACTCAGACTTGCATTTATTAGTTTAAATCTAGCCAGATGTGACCATTCGATTTGGGGGACCATATGAAGTTTCTTGATGCAAATCACTCAAAAGCCCACCAATTCTTCTTTCTTGGTGCGTTCTTGATTCTTTCCTTTGTCCTTCTCTCATGTTATCTGGCACCAGTATAAATATGTTGCCCATGTGGCATACAAGACGCAACAACAATTATCCCTCTCTATTCATTCAGGTTAAGAACAAGATGCCTTCCTCCAAGAGATCTCTACAGGGTCCAAATTCAAGGCCTCCACCTCTCAAAGTGACCAAAGACTACTTCAAGGCCAAGAAGCCTGTGCAGACTGATCTCCGGTCACCTGTGATCGTCCATATGCACTCGCCAAAGGTCATCCACGCCCGGCCACAGGATTTCATGAGGGTGGTGCAAATGCTGACTGGACAGTCATCTTCATTCTCACCGTCCTCCTCTTCCTTCTCCTTTGCAGTGGCCCAGAATGCTGAGAAACCTCGGGCAAACGCAAACTCAAATGATTTGGTTAGGGAGTTTAGGTTTTACTGAACTAGTAATTAGATGAGATTTGAGAATAAACAATTTATTTCAGTATGGACTATGGACTTATTTATATCATGAAGAGTTAATTAGCAGGAGATTGTTCCACTTAGTATATGAAAAATGTATAGGTTAATGGAATTGACTGTTATGTACCACTTTCATAAAAATAAAGATGTTCTTTTTACCAGGAAAATCAGTAGCAACCACTGCAGAATTACTTCCTTGTAAAAATATTTTGTTGCTGGATACTTTGCTCTATAAACCTCTGCTGTCAGTTCTGCATTAGCATATCTCATGGCCCCCGTCTGTTTCCCTGGTGATGCCAATATTAAAATTAAAAAAAAAACAGTCAGAAAACCAGGAAATTAATATATTGTGTGCAACACTGACTCCATCCTTCTAAAAGCCATCTAAACAAAACCAAACAAAATCTTACAGCAACCTGCATGCATCTAAAATCCCATATGAAGTAGCTGACAGAGTCCGCAGGATTCATCAATTAACGACATTTACTGCCACTCCCCTGCTCTACCACCATACTGCTATCCTCAGTCCCTTAATAGAAACCTTCATCTACGTTCTTTGAGAAAATAGACCTGTCTACAAGTAAAGAAGAGGGGAGAAATTGGTTGATATATTTTTAACACATATTGTTACTCTACAATAAGTTAGCTGGAGCTTGCTTTTCAGTTTTCATTAGGATATCAGAGCATCGGATTTCTGAAGGAATTCAATTCAACCATATATGAAAGCATGAAATCCTGACAACAACATGATTATGAAATGTTATATTAATTAAGGAATTAATCAGTGCACCCATGTGCACCAATAAAGAAGGGAACACCACCGATTTCATTGGCACCATGAGAGCCGCCCCTCATGTGGTCCGCATATGCTAGTGAAAAAGGCATGCCATCGACAGATGATTAAGAATAACTCTTTTAGAGATTGTAATGTGTTAGTAACTAGTGGTTTAAATAAAGGGAAAAAGAAAGAACTAAAAGAATGATGTGGGTTTTATTGGTGACAAACACAAATGCAAACAAATAGAAACATTTGCATAACTGAGTTTGAAACATTTGGTTATTGTTAAATATTGTTAAACGACAGATATTAGGTATAAAGAACAGCAAACACTTCACAAAAGAAACATTATGGAACTCTTTGCTTACCTAAGTTCATGAACCACTAAATGAGCCATCTATCAAGTGTTTACAATTTTAAACAATGATACAAGCTAACCATAGAATATGAGGGAAGATGACCAAATTAATCTCCCTTGGCAGTGACCAGATCAAGGAGAAAATCCAAATGCATGAATTTGATTTTATTCTTATTATTATTGAAATACTAGTGCTTAATAGTTCTAATGAACCTAACTCATTGAAATTGCATCCAGTAAAAGAGGAAACTTTTATCGTGTTCAAAACTCGATAATTTCTTCCCTACAGTAGTTTGTCTTTGCTAGATATAGCACTACCCTCAACAGGTTCTGTAGCCATAGATCCTATTTAAATATTGTTTGAGATCTGTTGACTTTGTATACCATTACATTTGTACATTACATTTGTAGTGTACAATAAGCGATCTTATCGTACAATATTGAGACACAGCAGAATTTTACTTTTGCCTCCGTCTCAAGAAGTTCATATACTTGTTGTGTACAGATTATCGTTTAAATGTAGCATGGCAATGCCATCAACACAATGAAAAACAATAACAATAATATGCCAAGCACAATGTCATAATTCATTAGTTAGCATCTTGTGTTAGGATTTTGCTTTGTTCTTCAAGAGGAGATGATGGTTCAAGAAAATCCAATTGAGTTGGAGAAGACGATGACTTGAAGAAGAAGAAGCAAATTAAGGTGAAACAGTTTCCTTTTCAGATGATTGCGAGTTTTCTTTTCAGGAGGAGTATGAATAGGATTCAATTCTTATTCAATAAAGATTTGCTTCTAAAGATTAAAAGTTTTAGAATCCTTCTAGATCAAGGAGATCAGCTCCTAATAGATTGATTAAGATTCTTCAAGCATCCAGTGGTCAAGATCATCTCATATTTCAAATAGGAGTTGTATTTTAAAATTCTATAAATAAAGATTGTAACCCAGCATTGTAAATTGGAGCAGAAGAGTAAAAAAAAATTGTGAACAATAACGTAAGGCCTAAAAAGCCAAAAAAGAGAAGAGCAAGGTGAAGGTGCATAGAGAGAAGGCATACTCTTATAATTTAGGCATAGATTCAAAGGGAAGGAAAATACTCGTGTCATTAAGAGAAAAGTTAGATCTCTTTGTATCCAGTTTATTAATAAAGCTTTCTTAAGTTTTCTCCCCGTGGGCTAGGCCAAGTTTGACCGAATCACGTTAAATTGTGTATTCTTCTTCTTATATCTTTTAATATTCATCTTGTGTGCTCGAGGTAATCGATCCCATGACGTGCTTGAGGTCGTCGATGGGGATCCCATATCTTTCAACTATTAGTATCATAGTACGTATGGTATCCTGGGTTATGCACACAATAATTAATATCAGAGTATATCAATTTTATTCACAACAAATGGTATCAGAGATGATGGTGTTCGTTCCAGACTCGAGTGCTCTAAATGAAGCAGAGGATGTCGAGTCGATGGAGTTCGATAGAGGCATCATAACTAAGAAGATAACAAGAAGGTTCAGATTTGTTCTGAGGTAAAGATCAATGACTTTGGAGTATATTGATCAAGGTAGAGTCGTCAAGACTCCATGATACTCAGATCTGAACAAATAGACGCGAAGGAGATGATCGGATCATCGCGAATGCCAGACGACAAGATGAGCTCGACGAGCTCACGAAGGCATCATACAAGGTGTCCCATGAAGGCTCACTATAGCAGCAAGTCAAAAGAAAAACAATAGAGGGTGGTGAAGATGATCAATGGACGAAATTGATCGAAAGGTAGATCGCGAAATTGTAGTCAGATTCAGACTATCAAGATATCAAACCCTATATTTTCAACGTTCTGAATGCAATGGTGAGTGTAGATCGAGGAGATTCCAATATCTGATATAGGTTCTGTACAGATTGGTTAAAGAAATTGACGGAGATTATAGTCAATGTTACAACAGACTAGTCGTAACACAGTGAGATTATTGCAGACACTATCAAGTTTGAAGATCATCAATAGCAGAATAATATATCTGGCAAACATCAATACATTGATGGATGACCGCCTTGATTGATGGAAAGAAGATCATGGCAGTGTGCGACAGGAATGCCCGATAAGACCATGGTAGTTATGTGTAGACGATAAGTCTCAATGTTAAAACATCGATGGCAGGTGAACCACTACCAAGTAATTGATGGAAGACCATGACACGACTAGTCCTTGACAATGTTCATGTAACATTGGTTAGATTATGACAGAATTAGAAGCAGATTGCCTCAAGACCGGTGGGGGCCCATGGCCGGGAAGGCGTCACAAAGGAGAATTGACTGTGGCGGTGATGATGCAATGCAAGTTAAGGGAAAGAAACTAAGTCAGAGCGTTTCAATGAAAAGCTTGAAGGGAGCTCACTTCGAGGTAGAGTTTCAAGGAAAACTGTAATGAGTCTAAGAGTTACAGGATGACTAAAGAAAGGGTGCATTCAGGTAAGGTCTGAGATGGCCAAAAGCATGACAGTAAACAACCACAGGCCCCAGGGAGAGGGGGCAAGAGTAAAAACTTCACGACACAATTACAATTAAGAAAAGAATAAAGATAGTAATCCAAATCTCAAGGTGTTTTGCTAAACGCTTGAAAAGTAAGTAAAGGTGAAGATTGTTAGGATTTTGTCATGTTTTTCAAGAGAAGATGATGGTTCAAGAAAATCCAATTGAGTTGGAGAAGACGATGACTTGAAGTAGAAGAAGCAAATCAAGGTGAAACCGTTTCCTTTTCAGGTGATTGCGAGTTTTCTTTTCAGGAAGAGTATGAATAGGATTCAATTCCTATTCAATGAAGATTTATTTTTAAAGAGTAAAAGATCTAAAATCCTTATAGATCAAAGAGATCAACTTCTAATAGGATTAATCAAGATTCTTCAAGTATCAATGGCCAAGATCATCTCATAGTCCAAATAGAAGTTGTATTGTAAAATCCTATAAATAAAAGTTGTAATCCAGCATTATAAATTGGAGTAAAAGAGTAGAAGAAAGTTATGGTGAACAACAATATAAGACCCTAAAAAGCCAAGAAAGAGAGAAGCAAGGTAAAGATGCATAGAGAGAAGGTATACACTTGTAATCTAGGCGTAGTTTCAAGGGGAAGGTAAATACTCTTATATCATTAAGAGGAAGGTTAGATCTCTTTATATCAAATTTATTAATAAAACTCTCTCAAGTTCTCTCCCTGTGGACGTAGGTCAAGTTTGGACCGAACCACGTTAAATTGTGTGTTCTTCTTATTTCTTTTAATATTTATCTTGTGTGCTCGTGGTCATCGATCTTATGGCGTGCTTGAGGTCGTCGGTGGGATCTCTGTACCTTCAACTATTTGTATCATAATAAGTATGGTATCCCAGATTATGCACGCAACATTTGGTATCAGAGTATATGAATATTCTTCACAACATTTTGCTTAACCACATTGAAAATCCAATAATCATAAGAAAATAATTGTGTCTTATAGTTCAAGTATGGAATCTCATCTTTGTAGAATGAGGAGATCTTAATAATCTTAAAAATGGCTAAAATATTACGCAATGCATTGTCAAGAGTTAACTCGACAATCTGACACTCTTTGCAGAAAACTAAACAAGCAACTTAATTTTTGGCATCTTGAAGGTACAGCTATGGTGCCAAAGCAAGAATATACAATAAGCTTACATTAAAGTAAACATTTAAACAATGACAGAGAGCAGACGAAAGTACAAATCAGATTTTCCTTCTTAATTTGCAACAACAATCAACCAATAAAACTTTAAATTAAGCTAAACTAAATTAATCAGGAATAAAACTATACCTCTATTATTCGTTTAGTTTATAAGTTTTTATTGGTTAATTGTTATTGCAAATTAAGAAGGAAATTATGTTCCTAAGGAAGATCTGGTTTGTCCTTTCATCTTCTCTCTGTCATTGTTTAGATGTCTACTTTAATGTAAGCTTATTGTATATCCTTGTTTTGGCATCATAGTTGCCACCTTCAATGTGCCAAAGATTCAGTTGCTTGTTTAGTTTTCTGTAAAGAGTGTCAAATTGTCAGGTTAACTCTTTGACAACATTTTGCATAATATTTTAGCCATTATTAATCTTTGTGAACATGGTGATGAAATGCTTACAGATATAATAGAGGGGAAGTCTAGCAAGAGAAATGGAAGCTTGAAAAATCATGTCACTTTTGATGACAGTGATTCTGTTGCAGCAGTTTGAAAGCGAATTATTGATTCTTTAGAGGCTGATATGGATACTACTCTGCAAAATGATAAAGAAAAAGCTGAGAAGTACAAAAGTTTGTTTCTGCAGTTTCTTAGAGGATTTGGTCTTTGTTGGAACCTAGAGATGGCCAAGAACAAACCCTAGATCACAAACAACCAACCACGAAGGAGACACAACATTTAACGAAGTTTGACATTATTGCCTATGTTCCCGGGGCAGAAGAGAGAGAGAGAGAGAGAGAGATCTACTGATGATTAACAAGCATATAAGAGGATTACAAAGTGTTCTCTCAAGAACTCACTCATCACAATCTCATAAAATGGGTTACAACTCCTCTATCTATAGCCGAGAGAGATAGGCAAGAAAACCCAACGGGTTCGGCTCCAGCTGCTGTCAAAACCTGACTGCCGTTCGACTGGCTCAAGTACCACGCTCTCTGTTAAATCTCAAAAAGTGGGTCATGGTCGACTCTCTGTTGTGGGGCGGTTGATCACGCGGTCGACCGACTGGCATCCCCTACTCTCTATTAAATCTCAGAGAGTGGGTCTGTCGGTCGATCAACATTATACAACTTACACATATTTGCACGTCGGTTGACCAGGCGGTCGACCTTTCTGATACCCTGCTTGCTTCTACTGGTTTATGCAATATCAATCTCCTCTTTCTCCAATAAGAGTTAAAAAACTCTATCATCTAGATTTTGATCTTCTCTCTATAATTTTTCACTCCAGTGAAGATTTCACAAATCTGAGCCGAATACCAATGAATTCGATGTCGCTCCGAGATCGACACACGACTCCTCCACGAGATTGACACACGATCTCCGCCATGAGATCGACACACGATCTCCACCGAGCAGACCAAGTCAACTCGATCGACTCATCAAACGGGCTGCACCATTACGCTTGCCTACTACTCCCTGCCCAAGGGATCACCGAACTTAACTAACTTCTTTCTTTGCAGCAATGAACCCAATAGACTGGGTCATATGAACCTCATCAACAACACGATCGCCATAGAAAATTGCAGTCTTTGACGAAAGCTTCTGATCTAGCTCACCAACCTGAGATCCATGCGTCTTTACAACCCACTTTCGCGGATGCCTTTTAGTTTCTATAGCTGCAACTAAAACAACTTTTTCAACATGTTCAACATCCATATCGGCTGCTTAATCTCCACCCGGTGTCACAACCGATGAAATCTCAGATGATCTGAACCAACTGAAGAATGTAAAGTAACATCACTCTCCACCCGCTGCGATAAGAACAACTTGGTTTTTATCATCTCCACCTGCTGGGATACAGTAGGCTTCACCATCGAAACCTCATCCAACGTGACATGTCTGCTTGAGACAAACTTCTTGTTTTTCAGATCCCATAACTTGTAGCCTTTCAAGTTTTTTTTATATCCCAAAACCACCAACTTGTTCGCATTAGAGTCCAACATGTCTTTCTTGACATCAATATAAGCCGGACAACCAAATACCCTAAGTAAACATGATCACGAGCAGTATTAACTGATCAAATCTCCAATGGAGTCTTACCTCTTGTTGCAGTTATCGGTAGCCTATTTAAGAGATGACTAGACTATGTCAATGCCTCAGCCCAAAAGAATTTATCCAATCCCGCAGTTGACAACAAACACCAAACTTTCTCCATTAAAGCACGGTTAATCTATCTGATTACACCAATTTTCTCTTTTATGAAGTATGTCACAATACTATTGTTTTTGGCCAAATTGTACGAAAAAATCCTTGTATTCTTCAACATGATCACATCAAAGCACCTAGATCTTCCTACCTGTCTGATTCTCCATTAGCTTCTTCCATCACCAATAACTCTAAGACTTCAACTCTTTGTCTCATAGGGTATACTTAACAATGTCTAGAATAATCATTTATAACAGAAACAAAGTACTTATGGCTTCTAAGCGATGTTGTCTTGGTAAGACCCTAAATGTTAATGTGAATCAACTAAAGAAGACCATGCAAATGGTGAGCAATGGTGCCAAATTTTACCTTCTTCTTGTCCAGAACACAACGTTCATGTGATTCCAAATTATAAGCTGATGCACCTACCAATGCATGATCTGATTCCAAGCCAACTTGTCCGAACCTTCTATGTCATAATCTAATAGAATCGCCTTCTAAATATTCTAAAGCCGCTGAATTTTCAGTAACTACACTACCTATTAAGTAGTACACGTCATTGCGTCGAATGCCCTTCAGAATAATCAATGATTCGTTAGACATCTTGAGAATGCCTTTTCTAAGAGTCTCTTTCAGGCCCTCCGCTTTCAAAGCTCCAACTGAGATCAAGTTCTTCGTTACATTAGGAACATATCTCACATATTCAACTCTCTCATTGTCCCATCAAACAACTCAACACGAGCTGTACTTATCCCTTCAAACGGCAAGTGTGTCCACCACAAAACAACATCACACCTCAATCTAGTTTTTCAAAACTAGCAAACAATTTTCTTCTGAAACAAATGTGGTAGGTAGAACCCTTATCCAATATCCACTCAGACGTATCTGAATAACAACTAGATGATGTAATACAAAGTGAAAAATAAGAAGAGTTAAAATCATTACCATCCGACTTCACGACATTGGCCTTAGACCGTGACTCTTTCAACTTATTGAGCCTTGGACAATCACTTTTTCTGTCTTTCTTCTTTATAGAAAGCACACTAATTCTTTCCCAATTAGAAATTAATAACTATAGACTTCCAATTTGATCTATGCTGATTTTCTTGTTAGGATTATGATGTGAATACGTCATGAAAGTTGATTAATGTCAGATTTAGCAGTTTCCTTTTCTGAGTCTGTTTTGAGTTCGAACTGGATTCAAGTTTTTTTTATTTTGATTAAAGGTGTTTTGAGCTCGAGTTGGATTCAAGTCTTCTTTATTATGATTGAAAGAGTTTGTTTAGGACTAGGAGAGTTCTATGATCTATAAATAACCCCTTAGTGGTTGCCCTCAATGTATCCCAAGAGAATTCTATGAATTTATAATTCATAAGGGTGTAATTCATCTAGGTGAAAAATTCGTGAGAGAAGCTTAGACATAAGGGTTCGCTGTTCTTGACGGCCATTAAGGGCTTGAAACTTCTCAGCATGAGGTGTAAGTAATTCTTATTGTACTCTCCTAAAGTTTTAATAAAGTTTCTCCCTCTTCTGCCGTGGACGTACACACAATCTGTTTGATCGGTGTAACCACGTTATATTGTGCGCTGATTTTCTATCTACTTTGAAATATCTTCTTCTTCTCTTCTTCAATTTGTCTTAGTAGATCTTGTGGTTCGTATCCGCTGCGCCGCCCCAGTCGATCCAATCATAGGAGCGTCCTCCCCTAAAATTACAACAATTAGTATCAGAGCATACAAATTGTTTCCCAATAATTGATATCAGAGCAAGGTCAGCGTGAGGATGTCTGTGATCAAGTTCGATATTCAGAAGTTCGATGGCGTCATCAATTTCAGCAGGTGATAGATTAGGATGAACGCCATCCTTACCCAGAGCGGGTTGAAAAAGTACTACTCGGGAGGGAGGAAAAGTCTTAAGACATTAAGGAAGAAACTTGCCAGGAGTTAGATGAAAAAGTCTTGACAGCTATTCAACTTTGCTTGACGGACGAAGTGTTAGATAAATTTTCTACTGAGAAAATAATATCCTCATTGTGGAAGCGACTTCAGGACCACTATCTGAAGAGGTCATTGGCGAATCGGTTGATTTTGAAGCAGCGTTTCTTTCTTCTTTGCATGCATGAAAGTACACCTATCAAGTCTCACATTGCTGAATTTTTCTCTATTATCAATGATCTAGATAAGATAGAGCTTAAGATAGAAGATGAAGATCAAACACTTATATTATTATGTTCTTTACCTTCTTCATATAAGAGCTTTAGGGAAGCTATCATGTATGGAGGCAAGTCAATAATCGAGGTCAATAAGATCAAGAAGTCTCTGCTCAATAAGGACAAATTAACACCCAGTTGATGGGTGAGTCTCATCATGATGATTCCGTGTAAGTTCATTATTTAAGAGAGAAGAGTAATAATGAAAGTTTTATAGGTAACTCAAAATATAAGAATTTGATGTGCAACTATTGTCATAAAAAGAGGCACATTAGATCTGAATATTGACTTCAAAAGAAGAAACAAGCAGATGCTAATATAACTGAACTGGTTGAAGGAGATGAAGAAAAGTGCGACGTTCTATCTGTTATAGACAGACCGGTTGGTAACAAAGATAGGTGGGCCATAAATTTTGGATATTCACAACATATCAGTTTCAATAGGAAGATGTTCTCTTCATACACTTCGATTCAAGGAGAGAAGTCTTCATGGGGAATTCTACTATAAGCAAGGTGATTGGCAAATGACCAATCCAATTTTGGTCTCATGATGGATGCATCACTACTTTTCAAGGCGTTCGTTATGTTCCCGAATCAAGGTACAATCTCATTTCTCTTGGAGCCTCACATACAGAAGAGTTCTATTTCAGTTCGAAAGGTGATCTTATGAAAGTTTTCAAAGAGGCTCATATGATGTTTTAAGCCGAATGTGTCAGTAATGTGTATATGTTACGAAATTCGGAGGTTACAGTTGGTGAATTACAGTTGTCCTCGGCTTCAAAAGCAGTGGTTGTGGAATAATCAGAAACTACAATCGAAACTACGATGGATTCAAACTCGGATGTTTAATTGTACCCCGATGAGAGATTGGGACTAGGCGCGCAATAAGGTAGTTCAAATCGTTACTCTTATGGTGGAGTAAATTCTCATAGATATTGTATAGATCAAGAAGATCACGGGGTAATAAAGTTCAGGTTGAGCATGAACTTATTAGACCTAATCAAGATGTGAACCTCATGAAGGGGTTATGGAGAAGAGGGAGTGAGATGGAGATAAAATCAAGTTTGTACAATTATGTGTGGATGCGAGCATATGGAGCATGGTGACTATTCTCGGACTTGCATGTATTCAAGTCAAGGGGGAGATTGTTAGGATTATGACGTGAATACGTCGTGAAGGTTGATTAATGTCGGATTTGGTAGTTTTCTTTCTAGATCTGTTTTAAGTTCGAGTTGAATTCAAGTTTTTTTTATTCTGATTGAAGATGTTTTAAATCTGAGTTGAATTCAAGTTTTTTTATTTTGATTGAAGGAGTTTGTTTAGAACTAGGAGAGTTCTATGGTTTATAAATAACCCCTTAGGGGTGGCCTTCAATGTATTCCAGGAGAATTCTATGAATTTATAATTCCTAAGGGTGTAATTCATCTATGTGAGAAATTCATGAGAGAAGCTTAGCCACAAGGGTTCGCTGTTCTTGGTAGCCATCAAGCGCTTGTAACTTCTCAGCGTGAGGTGTAAGTAATTCTTATTGTACTCTCCTAAAGTTTTAATAAAGTTTCTCTTTAATAAAGTTTCTCCCTTCTCTCGTAGACGTACACACGATCTGTTTAATCAGTGAAATCAAGTTATATTACGTGTTAGCTTTCTATTTACTTTGAAAGATCTTCTTCTTCTCTTGTTCAAGTTGCCGTATTAGATCCTGTGGTTTGTATCCGCTGCGCCACGCTAGTCGATCCGGTCGTGGGGGTGTCCTCCCTGAAATCACAACAATTTGTATCAGAGCATACAGATCGTTTACCAATATTTCTCTTCTTCAGTTTGGACTACTTCTTATCGTGGCAAATACTTTTACCGTTATGCCACTGAAAGAAGGCTCTTTGTTTTTTCCTCCTCAATTCAAGATTGACAAGAGTAGTAGTCACCTCACTGTAGCAAAGGGATGTTATCCCATTGATCGAGGTAAGCACAAAGGTCTCATACCCCTCATCAGGAAGAGAACTTAACAATATTGCTTTATCTTCATTCTTGATCACTACATCAGAATTCTCCAAATCCGTTAGAAGCTTTGCGTAGATGATGTGATCAATAATGAAGGTTTCTCTCTTCAACTGGAAATAGTATTCCTCTTCAAATGCAAGTAATTCTCAACACTCGTTGTCAAGTACTTGCTCGTGAGAATCTCCCAAATCTTCTTCATAGAAATCTCATTCATCACATTATACTTTAGATACTACATTAAGCAAGACCTAATGATGCCACACGGCGTCCTATTCATTTTCTTCCAAACTTTTTCCTCTACTTTCGTCGGTCTCTCTTGAAGCTCAAAAGTATCATCCAAATTCTGCACATTTAGTGCATCCAAAATCTCGCATCTTCAGAATTCAAAATTATTTCTACCATCAAATTTTATCACATCAATCTTTAAGTGATGAATATTCTGTATGTTCTTTACAACAAAAGAACCACTGACATCAGATATTTCTTCGACCATTTCTGCTTCAGATTCTCATAACCAAGCAAGTAAAAATAACTATGAAATATATCAACAAAATAAAGATAAGACTTTTACCTCTAATTGCCTAAGAGTTTTTCATTGATCTCTCCACCAAAATAGAAGATGAGATCTAACACAATAAATCCGATTTTTATCCACACCAAACCTCCATGCATTCTTTTATCCGAGGCAAATTGAAATAATTTTGAGCTTAAACCACAATTCATAAATACACTCCCTAAGTTTTATGACTTAAAATCCGAGGACGAATATTTCTTCATTCGTGAGTTTGAAGAAGTATGTTTGATGATGAGATTCCCCAATTGGAGGAAGACGCTGTTAGATTAAGGTTCATTCCCTTCGCGCTTAAGGATATAGCCAAGAAGTGGCTATATAATCTGCCTACCAGTTCTATCTCTTCATGGGATGATTTTGTCAAAGTCTTTCTTAAGAAGTTCTATCCCATTCATAAAATGGCCTTCATTAGAAAAAAATATAATGCAATTTAAGAAAGAATCAAGTGAACCATTTTGGAAGTATTTTGAACGGTTTAAAGATTTACTAGCCAATGTCCTCATCACGGCATAAAGAAGTGGCGGCAGTGCCAAATTCTCTATAATGGACTAAACTATCAGACTAAGACACTCCTTGAGACCATGTGCCAAGGGAAATTTTTAAAAAAGGATGAGAACCAGGGTTGGGACCTTTTTGAAGTTTTAGCAGAAAAAACTATTCAGTGAGAATCTTGCCTAGAGAAAACCAATCCCACCACTTTCAGAACTGGTATGCATTCGATTGAATCCTCTATAACTACTGAGGCAAAGATAACACAATTGATGAAAAGACTAGAACTGCTCAAGGTTAGGGAACCAAATTAAGGCCAATTAGAGGCTATTAGATTCATGTATATTATCAAATAAGAGTTAGATTAGTTAGTGGTTAGTAGTTAGTTGCCATGAGAGAAAAGATTAGCTAAACATGTAAAAGGAGTTAGAGAAGAAAACAAAGATAAGTTAAGAGAGCACATTTCATATATTGTCACCTTCTATTATAAGCACTCTTGCTTTCTAATCATGTACCACTCTCTCTCCTATTACAAGATTTACAAGAAATAAAAAATACAAAGGAGAAAGAAGAAAAACACTAACCTAAACTACCCTAAACTATAAAATGGAGATGAAACTACCCTAAATCATTGTATATCTTACTGCAGGAGAACCCCAGGGGTATTTATAGGTACCAGGGGAAAGGGGGGCCAGGCTCCAAATCAAGATCCATTCTATCAAAAAATCCCAAGCATAGCCTAGAGTTCTGATATCACTTGTAGGAACCTAGAGATGGTCAAAAACAAACCCTAAATCACAAACAACCAGCCAAGAAGGATACATATAGTATTTAACGAGGTTCGGCAAACTTGCCTACGTCCCCAGGACAGAAGAGAGAGAGATCTATTGATGATTAACAAGCATATAAGATAATTACAAAATATTCTCTCAAGAACTCACTCAGCAAGATCCCATAAAATGGGTTACAACTCCTCTCTATATAGCCGCGAGAGAGAGAGAGGGGGGCAAAAAATCACAATGGGTTCGGCCAGTTGCTGCCAGAACCTGAATGCCGATCGACCGCCCAGTTGACTGGCTCAAGCACCCCACTCTCTATTAAATCTCAGAGAGTGGGACGGTCGACCGTGCGGTCGATCGACTAGAATACCCCACTCTCTGTTGTGGGGCGATCGATCGTGCGGTCAACTGACTAGCATTTCCCATTCTCTGTAAAATCTCAAAGAGTGAGTCGGTCAATCGGCCGATCGACCGATATTGCACAAATTGCACATATTTTCACGTCAGGCAGTCGAACGTTCTGATGCCCTACTTGCTTCTACTGGTTTTTTCTGCAAATCAAATCCACACCCCCAAGAGTTAAAAAGCACTATATTCTAAATTTTGATCCTCTCTCTACAATCTCTTGGTCCTAGGCAGGTTGTGCCTAACATGCTTCTTGTCGCTGATTCTAAAGCAAGCGATGTAATTTACTCAAGCGGTGGCCAGAGGGGAATCCTCATACGTGGTTTTTGCCATGTTTCTAAAAGACTAGGGTTTCTGAATTGTTTTGATTCAGAAAAATTGGCAGAGCATTCAGATATTGGAGAACCAACAGAAGAGGCTGAATCCTCTTATGCGGAGGCTGAGAGTCTTAAGAGCAGCATTGTATCAGGGTTCAGTTAGCCACTGCTGCAGGACCGCTATGTGCCGAACTGATGTGGGGTCCTGCATTTCGTGTTGAACCTTATTTAAATTCAGACAATCCTGAAACCTCACATCAGGCTGACCAATATGCTATGCTTAACTGGCAAGTCATGACTGCTATGAAGGAAGCTTGTAGGTCAGCCGTGCTTCAAAACAAGCTGAGGCTTGTGGAAGCAATGCACTTCTGTGAGTTGAATATGCGAACAGACTATTTGGGGTCGATGCATGCGGTTCTTCTTGCAAGGAGGCGAGCGAGGGTCTTGAAAAAAAGGATGCAAGAAGGCTCTCCCTTATTTACCGTGCATGCCTATGTGCCAGTGGGTGAGGGCCTTGGATTTGCTGATGAGCTCAGTAGATGGACCTCCGGCGCTTCAAGTGCTCCTCTGTTGCTTAGCCACTGGGAAGCACTACCCGAGGATCCCGTCTTTGTTCTTAAAACCATGGAGTTTGTGATGGTTCAAGCGTCCTTCCAAACATGGCAAGGAAGCTCATGAATTCTGTGAGACGAAAAAAAGGTCTTCCCATTAAGGAGAAAGTAGTCCAGCATGCAACCAAGCAGAGGACACTAGCAAGGAAGGTGCAACTGTGTACCTTTTAGAAGTTTACAACACACAAGAAGCTTTGTTTCTTTAATGTTTTAAGCTAATATACTCTTGATGCAGATATCAGAAGATTGTAATATGGACCAAACTCAATTTTCCTTTCAGAGTTTGGTTCCAGAATTTTGTTGGAGAGTGACACTGATGAGATTGTTTCTAAATGTTAAGGCAATGTTTTTTCCGCAAATGCTGGTTTAGTAAACTATCTCACCTGCTTAGAAAGAACTGCATGCCTATGTCCATTTTACATTTTTCAGCTGTCTATACTCTATTGCTAGTGAAACTCTATTTCATTCCATGGTTTAAGATGTCGATATTGGTATTGGTATTGGATAATAGTTTTTAGTATCAATATCGCTAACATCAATCTTATAAGTAGATATGAAATTGGATCCTTGAAACTATATTATAGTTAATATTGTCATGGATCCTTTAAGACTCAAATACTATACTGCTAATATCTATCAAAATCAGCCAAACCACGTTGTAATCGGCTTCATGAACGAGGCAATCTGCAGAGCTTTTGAGCTTTATTCAGCATTTAAAACATAATGAAGATTGCCACAATTGCTGCTAAATCTAGTGAAAGGCCTAACAATGTGGTCTCTGACTCAGCTACCATCTTCGCTGATTCCGTGTGTAGTATTTGATCACTAGCTCCTACTCCTCTTTTACCCAGAGAGAAGGTTCCCTGGGATTTTGTCAATATACAGTTAAAAGAACAGGCCATATTAGTATTTGCGGCACTAGATGGCCACCAATTATGCACCCTCGAACTCTGGAAGATTAGTCAAGATCACATCGGATGCTAATGTTTATGCAACAGTTATTCAAAAAGTTATCCTCACAAAAGAAGGGAACTACAAGCAACACTGGTATAAATACCAATAAGAGATGTATTGAACAGGAATATTGAACCTTGATCCATCACCTGCAGTTTCTTTTTCGAAGAAATCTTCTTCTCTGCCTGCTGAAGGGAGGCAAACCTGCCAGTATAATGGAATTCAGGCCAGATGAGCCAGCATATTCAAGAGATATTGATAAACAAAAAAATCTGCTAGAATCATCGAAAAGCTGATACAGTCACGTACTGTAGTACTAAGGAAGAAAATAATAGACACGACTAGATATCAGAGACGAACAGGAAACTACTAATAAGCTATATAAATTATTTGGAAAATCCGAGGGCACTAAGCAAAGGTTCTCAGAAAGTCACAAACTCCACGATGAAACAACCAAACAAACCACCATAAGAGTTCTCATACACAAACATTAACAGAGTGCAAAGAGGCTCCCTCAGTAGAAAACCTACAACTCTTCATATATTCTGAGAAAGCAAGGAATAGTCACAATCAGAGCACAACAGAACCTGTTCTGAATCAAATGATTCAAATGATAAGCAACTGTGGACATCACAAACAAAGTTTTTATGTAAACATTTACAAAATGCAATGAGGATTTTAATGCAAAACCTAAAAACTTCCTCTTCACATTTACAAGAAAAAGCAATGTGAAAAATAAAATCCCAACAAGACCTCCGCAACAAGGAAGCCCTCTCCACAACTACCATGGTGAACATGAAAATATAAGTACACTCTATTGCATCAATTTCCTGTAGTTAGAGGGTGAGCCTTGCCACAATGGTGCTGCTTTATCGTGAGTTTAGAGTCACATGTTCAAGTCGTGATAACAACTTCTGAATGCAGAGGCAGGGTTATGCTCGTATGATTCTCCCCAGTATTGGGAAGAAGACGATTGGGAAGAAGAAAGAAATACAGATCAAACACATAATCAATGACACCAGAAATTTACGTGAAAACCCCAAATCCGGAAAAACCACGTAGTTATGAATCGGGTATAAAACTCATGGGAGACGTTTGGTTACAATTCCAAATCCGCTATTATATTTTTGCTCTAGTTTTTGTTGTTTTTGATGTTGAAACGGTCTTTCTTTATCCATGGGCAATGAGTTTTCGATGTATTGGGCGTATCCGTATTTATAGAAGCTTTAATTTTCTTGTTTATCCTAATTGTTGGTTCAGTTTATGCATGGCGAAAAGGAGCATTGGAATGGTCTTAGCTGAATATTCAGACAATAAAAAAAAGGAAGGAAAAGATTACATTGAGGCAGTTATGAATTTGATTGATTTTCCATGACTTGACCAAACAACCCCCAATTTAGTTATTTCAACTACATCGAATGATCTTTTGAATTGGTCAAGACTCTCCAATTTATGGCCTCTTCTTCATGATACTACTTGTTGTTTTATTGAATTTGCTTCATTAATAGGCTTGCGATTCGACTTTGATCGTTATGAATTAGTATCAAGATCGAGTCTTAGACAAGCAGACCTAATTTTAACCGTTGGGATAGTAACAATGAAAATGACTCCTCCTTTAGTGAGATTATATGAGCAAATGCCTGAACCAAAATATGTCATTGCTATGGGAGCCTGTACTATTACAGGAGGGATGTTCACTATTGATTCTTATAGTACTGTTCGGGGAGTCGATAAATTAATTCCAGTGGATGTCTATTTGCTAGGCTGCCTGTCTAAACCGGAAGCAGTTGTAGATGCTATAACGAAACTTCACAAGAAAATATCTCGAGAAATTTTTGAAGATAAAACTTTCTCTCAACAGAAAATCGATGTTTTACTACTAATCACAAGTTTTATGTTCGGCGCAGTACTCATACTAGAAATTACGATCAAGGATTACTCTATCAATCACCATCTGCTTCAAAGATACTTTGTAAAACATTTTTCAAATTCAAAAGTTCAATATCTTCACATGAATTAGTGAATCAGGAAAGATTCTTTTGTGCAGAATAAGAAAGAGTGGGTCAATCTTTTCAAATTTCATTGGAAATAGAAAATACTCATACAAATGTAGGAGTAATCAGGAAGATGCAGGTTCGTTTATCTGATTGGCTAGTCAAGCATGAAATAATTCATAGATCTTTGGGCTTCGATTGCCGAGGAATAGAAACTTTATAAATAAAAACCGAGGATTGAGACTCCATTGCTGTCATTTCATATGTATATGGTTACATTTAAATTATGTCTCAGATATACTAATACCTCATCCCATCCATATGGAAGTCTTAGTTCAAATTCTTCAATGCTGGATACAAGATGTTCCTTTTTTGCATTCATTGCGATTATTTCTTCACGAATATCATAATTGAAATAGTCTTCTCATTACTCATAAAAAATCTATTTGTGTTTTTTCAAAAGAAAATAAAAGACTATTTTGGTTCCTATACAATTCTTATATATTTGAATGTGAATTTTTATTCATTTTTTTCGTAAACAATCTTCTTAATTACGATTAACATCTTCTCGAACGCAAATCTACTATATTTGAGAGAGATTACAGAAGGAGAAGAGAGAACATCACAGTCGCTTTGATTTACAATGGCATACACTCGCTCATAAACCCTAATGATGACACATCTCATTTTATAGAGAAAACTAGGGTTATAAGTTGTGAAATTACCAAACTATTCTTGACACGTGTTCTCGAGTTTTATGGGTTACGAAGCCTCCAGGCCGGACTGCTTCTCCGCTGTGCATCTCCAAGTCGCCACTCATCTTTGTCGCTTCGAGTGCTCCTCCGCCTAGATGCTTCGAGTGCTCCTCCAGAGTGATACTAAGCTGCTACTCGGAAGCGACTCTAACACTGCCCATAAGCTAAGACTCTGAACTCACCCAACCTCCTTACCAGAGTACTTCATCCTTCGCACCAGATCTGCAAGGAGACTCCACAAAGTAGTTTAGCTTTCGGGAGGCTCCGCCCCCAAAACCCGGGAGGGGCTCCCCGCTGTTTGGTCAGAAACAAACACCTTAGTCGTTATAAGATTTCTTTGAGGGGCTGAAAGGTTACAACGAAACAACTCCGATTACAAAAGAGGGGAGAAGATGCAGTCTCCCCTTTGTTTAAAGTTGGATTCTTTGGGTGGCGATGAAGAGTGATTCTTTTTCTCCGTTGACCGACCGACTGCCTAACTTCTCTTCCGGATGCTCTCAAGACTAATCAGAGAGGAACTCTTTTTTTTAACACACTTAGTGTTTAGAGTCCAATGATTACTCTTTTTCTCCTAAAGTCCTCTCTGCTCCAGCCAAAATCCTCCTCCCTTCATAACTACTCAGGCTATTTATAGGGAGTCATAGGGGTATGATTGTCTCCTAAAATTCCTTCATAATGGAGATTAACTCCCCCATAACGTGGGAAGTTAAGTAACCCAGTAATAGGGGTCTGTTATAACAGAAACACGGGTCTCACGCTGGACGCGGACCTCGCGTTGCTTGTTATAAATGCCGGCGTCTCAGAACGTGGAGTTGCTCAGACTCGCGTTTGAAGTTAGACACAGGGTTTCTCAGACCCGCGTCTAACGTAGAGCGCCAAGTTGCTCAAACTCGCGCTTGAAATGGGACGCGGAGTTACTTAGACTCGCGTTGAACGCGGGTTTATTCAGACCCGCGTCTGAAGTCTCCATACTTCTTGGGACGCGAGGTCTGCGTTTTAGTCGAAACGCGACCTTCGCGTTGAAATGGGCTCGCATATGATAACTTGTTCTTAGTGATTTTTAGACAGTCTACACTCGTCCCCTTTCTACCCTCACGACGACCTGACCACCCAGGTCGACTCGCGTAATACTCTGCTAGGGCGACAATTCGTCAAGATAATAATTAGGCTCCACAACTCCAACAATCTCCCACTTGTAAACTGATTATTGACACAACAGTGACAATCCATCTCTCTCTTGTACGGCACCAACTCTCAACACATAGTAAACTTAATGCGACTTAACTCCGGATCTTCATCCTTGAAGACCCACAGAAGCTGAGCAGCTTTTAGCTCTCCACCGTGACCACCTTGGTCAACATATCAGTAGGATTCTGACTGTGTGTATCTTCTTCAGTGATAACACACCATCTTTCAAAAGTATGCAAATGAACTAGTCCACACATCAATGTGCTTGGTTCTATCATGATAGACTGGATTATTAGAAAAATCTATAGCATTCTGACGATCATTGTGCAGTGGGGGACTCACCGACTCCTTACCAAGCTCTTTCATAAAATCTTTCAGCCATATCATCTCCTTGAAAGCTTCTGTCGCTGCGACATATTCAACCTCTGTCGTAGATATGGAAACTATCTTTTGCAGCCTCGACACCCAAGTTACTGCTCCACTTCCCAACGTGGAGACATAATCAGTGGTACTTCGACTATTCACATCACCCGTACATTCCGAATGAACATATCCATGTAGATGAGCGTATGTGCCTGCATAGCACAAAGCCATATTTGAACTTCCTTTCAGATATCTCATGCTCCACTTAACGGCTCTCCAATGCTCCCGTCCGAGATTGCTCATGATACTTGAGCAATGTATGATCTCGTACAGACCATAACATACAACAAGCTGTCCACAGCTGATGTATAAGGCACCTTAGACATGAAAGCCTTCTCATCACCAATCTTCGAGAGCCAAAGTGACCTCGTAATGGGATGTTCACATGTTTAGCATCCATTATGTTAAATCTTCATAGCACCTTCTCAATGTACTCGGCTTGTGGCAGCCTTAACAATCCTCTTCCTCCCTCTCTCTGTTGATCCTCATTCCAAGTATCTTCTTTGCGGGACTCAAATCCTTCATGAGAACTCCATTGCCAACTGAACTTTGAGATTCATAATCTCCTTCATGCTTGCACCAACAACTAGCATACCATCTACATATAATAGTAGTGTGATGTAGGAATTTTTAAAATACTTGAAATAGCAACAATGATCAGCTTGAAGCCTTGAGTATCCACTACTCGCTATGAATCTGTCGAACTTCAAATACACTGCCTAGGAGCGTGCTTCAAACCATAAAGACTTTTCTTAAGCTTGCAAACTAATTACTCCTTACACGACATGATATGTCCATGTGGTTGTACCATACAGATGCCCTCCAAACACCATAGAGAAACACAATTTTAACATCTAGCTGCTCTAGATGTAAATTCTCTGTTGCCACAATGCTCAAGACAGATCTAATGGTAGTTAACTTCTCAACAAGAAAAAAATCTCAGTAAAATCAATACCTTCCTACTGTTGAAATTCCTTCACAACCAATCTCGCCTTGTACTTTTGGTTCTGTCATTCTCTTCCTTTAATTGATACTTATTTATTGTGCAGGGCTTTCTTATCTTCGGCAGCTCAACCAAATCTATTGTTTGGTTCTTCATGAGAGACCCATCTCATCATCTATAGTGAGCTTTCACTTATCCTTAGCTTCCACCTGCGACTTCCTCATAATACTCGGGTTCATCACTGTCAGTCAACAATATATAGTGCAAGAAAAGAGAGTATCTTTCTGGAGCTTTGATTTGCCTAGTCGATCGTCTCACCTCCGGTTGGGGAGTCGGAGCCTCTACTCAGAATTCCTCATTCCTTTCCAGAACGCTCCGACTCTTCTCTACAGGAGCATCATTGAGTTCAACAAACTCTGAATCCGCAGCACTGCTTTGCTGCTTCGGAGTACTCCGAGATCCTTCTTCGGTGTGCTCCTCTCCATCAGCAAGTCCTTGTATACTTTCTTCTCATTGAATACCACATCCTTGTGCCTAAGGATCTTTTGGTTCTCTGGATCCCAAAACTGATAGCCGTACTCACTTGTACTTTACCCAATGAAAATGCACCTTTTGGACTTCGGATTCAAGTTGCTCCTGCGATCTAATTCAACAAGGATATAAAAGATACAACTAAATGTACGGAGATGGTTTACGTTTATCTCTTCTTCGGTCCATGCTTCCTTCGAAATCTCACAATTCAGAGGTTTTGAAGGTTCTTTATTGATCAGATATACAGTTGTGTTGAATGCATCTAACGAAAACTGCTTGGGCAGTCCTGTGAGTATCTGCATGCTCCTAACACGCTCCAGAATAGTCATGTTCATACGCTCGGCCACCCCATTCTGATGAGGACTTCCTAGAACCATCTTTACTGTCACGTCCCGCTTCCTAAAATAAGTGAAAACAGAGTCGCGACGAGAGTCGACGACATATGTACGTGAGAAAAATACCCCACGCACATACGCTAAGCCTAAAGTAGTCTGAACAAGCTATAAAATCTGCCACGATAAACCAATGTCACTGTAATATGACATATAATATCTAGCACAATGATAGCAGATGAATAAAGAAAAAAATGACAACTGGATACGATATAGATAGAATCAGGAAATAACATGAATAAAAGAACAAGAATACCTGAAATCAAGAAAAGAGAGAGTCCAACTCCTCAAGATGCCTGTGATCCCCTCCTAATACCATATCAGAAATAAATAGTCACAGATCTGAATATGCAAATCTAGGGAGTCATAACTCCTAATGAATGTGTAAGAATAAGCTGAAAAGTGCATGTGCATATAACGTGTGAGAAAATAAAGAAAATATATATACTGAAATAAGAAATGGCATGAATAATGTAAATAAACAGTAATGTGGATAGCACACAATAGAGTATGCGTTGGTGTTTATCACGATCTATATATCAGGCAGGTAGAGTCAGTCAGTACTAGAGTCAGATGTCCAATCAGGTCAGGTGTAACATCGGGGTTCCAACACACACACATGTATCAGGCAAAGACAATCAGTTACAGTATATTATTATTTATTGTGTCAGCGAACACCAATTGCCACCTGTAATAGACGCATCCCATACTATGCCTATCACACGTATCAATCAAGGTCCTAAGTTAGTGAAACTGATTGGTTGAAGGTATTGTCCATGCTTTAGGTAGGTCCCGTACATACCTGGGACCACGCCTCAGCTTCCTGATGCTGAACTAGGCCGTCCGCTAGATACTCGGTAACGATAACAGTAATCTTACTGTATGAACAGTGGAACAATAAAAGTACAGATGGGATGTCAGTCATCCCTTAGGAACCCTACAGTGGAACCTTCAGTCGGCTGCGCAACATGTATCCTAGGTCCACCAAAAATACAGACGCTGTCTCTTCCATCAATGTCCTCAATCTGAGTATAAGTTGTCTATTTACATTATTATTTAATTCAGTTAAACAATCAAAATTCATGTTACTAGAATACTGGGACGATATAGTGACAGCAGCAGTAATAATACAATAACAGTAACAGTAATCGTATACACAGTGAACAGTAATCAGGACAGTGAACAGTATCAGTAACTGTATATACAATGAATAATAAGACTATACAGGGTGTTACGGTCAAACAATCCTTTCCCAGTAACTTTCTGTAACATGCCCTGTACCATCTAGTCATATGCTATCTCATATAAAACTGATCAAGATCTCATCCACCGATATTATATCTGTAACAGATCCATCAACTCATAATCTCAAAAGCAATTTTCGTGAACGTCACATATCAATCCATGTTACATATAATCTCAATAATCATCATGACATCAAATACTACATCTGTGTCAGAATATCTGATATTGTAAACATTGAGTCCAGTAAATAGTTAATCAGCTCTTTCATCACTACCATTCTACTTTAATTCTCTAGGTCACCAATAACTGAGATCAAATGATAACTAATATCAAACTCTGAATATATTATATGATCGCCGATATCAATGAAATTACTCTCACAATAATTCTATCTTTATAACTGGATAACAACAATAACTGAGAATCAATTATGAATAACAACCTACTGATTATCCTCGAGATTAACTAAATCAACAGATACCAAATCATAAATAAGGAGTAGAACACCTTTGAATAACATGTGATCTAAAGTAGTTTACATCTGATACTCAGCATCAAAAGATCATCGATACAATATAATCAGGGGTAAAGTCGAGAATACTCACAACTATAATTTCAACTAAATCAATCTCATCAGAACATCGATCAAGATCTAATAAAAGAGTGTAAATCCTAACTCAACTCTAACTCGGAATAAGTCGATGTAAAAATCCATACACCAAGAAAACCTGTCTCTTAAACAAGTAACATCATATACAATCCACTCTTAAAACACAAAATGAATTCTCATCTTATTTATTCCAAATACAGTCTGATAAATAACTCACATAAGGTATACACCCAATCCAAACCACTCATACTCAAGATCAACTGAAATTCATACTAATCTTTGTCATGACTACACATGAAGTAATAGATCTCTAATGTCTCAGTATCAAAATACGAAGCTCACATATATATTAACATCAAGATTACCTCTAACCAATTGTCTATAATACATCCAAACTCTGATGAGGTATAAAAATTCATGTCTGATAGTCCAACAAAAAAGTAGATCAATATGCTATTTGACCTCAAACATGAGCTAGTTCAGTCAATCAATAGATCAAATCGAGTAACATTCTAGGATAAACCACAACTAGTTCTGAACCCGTAGAGACAACCAACCATCACCTGAAATGACGCCAATGAGTGCTGATATCAACTAGATACATAAGGTATACAATCATTGATGTCATACGAAATGGTACAGGTAATCATACTGATCAAATATATTAGACGGTCAAATAAAATGATACAAGTAACATATGAATAATATAGACAGCGAGAAATAAAGAAAAGATATAAGAGTAAACACTCACATGAAATGACGCAGTTTTGGATCCGAATTATCGTCTGGTATTCACTGCACGAACCAGTATGAACCTCCGAATCATCCCATTGGTTGATTTTTGAATCACCTATGTATCGGATCCATAATGATCACGAATCTGGATCGGGTCTGAGTTTCATGTAAACGCGACTCTGGTCTCTTGTACAACTGAAACGCACACAATAAACACACATAAGCACACGTACACATAAATACACTTATGCACACTCAAGCATACATACATATACATACTCATACATACACTCATATATATTTATATATATATACTCATATATACATACATACATATACATACACACACACACACACACTCATATATATTCATATATATACTTACACACAAACACTCTAATACATACATACATATGCACACATACATGTGAACATGCATACACCTAAGCATACACGATACATACATACATACATACGTACGTACGTACATACATAAACACATGTATATATACATATACAAATATACCAAAAGGGATAATAACACACACACACACATATATATCCTACACATACCTTACACCCAAACATATATTAACACAGTAAGAATAGCAAGAGGGAGGGAGGACCTGAGTTAAGGGGAAGAGCTCGGGCTCACGTAGCAGGGGGTAAAGGTAGCGCGCACTTGGCGGCACAGCGGCACAACTGAAGAGGTGAAGGGGGGAGGATGGTGTGCTGCCAGGGGAAACGCCACGACGGAGGTGGTTGCCGCGGAGGATGGCGCGGCCTTGAGGGCTAGGTCATGGGTGATCACCGATGGTCGTCTCATGGGCGCCGGAGAAGGTGGACTCGGCCAATGGAACACATAGGTGGTTACTGTTGGGGGGCTTGTTGGATGTGTCGGCGCGCGGCGGGACTGCTCCGGGGGTTGCGTAAGAAGAAAGGGGGTGGATCCGGTCAGAGTTGCGCAGGGGATGACTTAGAGTGGTTGCGCGGGCTGTCGCCAGCATCAAGGAAGAAGAGGGGGCAGGGGTGTTGCCAAAGGGAGATGGGGGCACGGGCATGCTGCAAAGGGGACTGCCGAGTGGGGGATTCGGCCAGCCTGGCTGTGCTCGGGGCTGTGGCATGGGAAGGCACGCACAGGGCTGAGGAAAGGAGGAGAGGGTGGAGCCCGGGGGTGTTGGAAGAGTTGGAGATACTCTGGGTGGTTACCGCGAGCTTCGGCGAGGAAGAGGAAAAGGCCGGCTGCTACTGCTGCGCTAGTGATGGTCTTCGGGGCGCGGGAGCTCGGCAAGGAGGTGCTCAGCAAGGAGAGAGGGGGCAGCTTGTGGCAAGGGAGGAGGGAGGAGAGCTGGGCATGGCTTCAGTGGTGTTGCCATAGAGGTGTGCGCGGGCTTGGTGGGGGACTCAGCCATGATGATTATGGGTTATGGAGAAAAATAAGGTGATGGATTTAGAGTAGGTTACTGATTAGATTAGTTAAAATTTAGATTGGGTTGTTAAGATTAATATCTAATTGTTAGAATAATAGAGTAAGGATAATGGGTATGGATATCAATAGGTTAAAGGTATATGGTAATAGGCTATAGGGTAATGGGTATGGATGGATAGGGTATTGGGTTTGATTCTAAATGGTTGATGGGCTAAAAGATTGGGCTTTGGGTTAAGCCTAACAACAACAATAATAATAATATTAACAACATTAACTATTAATAATAAAAAGTAATAATACTATTAATAATCATGAAAAATATTTAATTTCTTACCAATATATGAATAGATATATAAAAATATAAGTTATTAACAATAATGATTATAAATCAAACTTACACTAAGATAGAAATAATGAGTTAAATTAATTAAAATAATTATAATAAAATAATAAGTAAATCCAAATAAACATTTTTTTTATTAAAATGTTTTAATACAGTATTTTCAAATAGGGGTTATTACATTCACTCTTTTGATTCCCCGATTAGCGCAGAACTCCTTGAATTTGTTATCACAGTATTGGCCTCATTGTCTGATTTCAAGCACTTAAGCTTCAGACCTATCTTATTCTCAACTTGGGCCAACCACTTCTTGAATACATCAAACACTTTTGATTTTTTACTTCAAGAAATAAATCCAGATCTTTCTACTTGCATCATCAATAAAGGTAACAAAATATAATGAGCCACTAAGAGAAGTAACAGAGACCTTACCCCATACATCAGTATGAACTAGCTCCAATCTTTCTGCCTTCGGGGACTTCGTCAAGTTCGAGAAACTGACTTTTCTCTACTTCCCGTAGACACAGTCTTCACAGAAATCTAAATCAATAGACTTCAACCCTGAAAGCTTGGCTTTGGTGAGCATGATTTTCATCCCCTTCTCGCTCATATGTCCAAGTTGGCGATGCCAAGTTCCGGCATCCACATCCGATGATGCAACTGAAATTGAAGCCGTAGATTCCGACGTCATATAGAAGGTACCTTCTTTTGTGCCATGTGCTGTAACCATGATAGCCTTCATGATCTTGCACAAATCACCGTCGAAGGTAGTCTTCATCTCGGCATCCGCAAGCTAACTAACAGAGATCATATTTCTCTTCAGCTTCGGAATGTGCCTGGCATCCTTCAATTTCAATACCGAGCCATTTGAGAGGCTGACTGTCACATCGCCCTTCCTAACGACGTTGCACGGTTCATCGTCACCCAAATACAGCTTTCCAAAATCTCCCTTTACATAATTTTGGAAGATTTTGTGACAGGAAGTGGCATAAAAAGAGGCACCCGAATCAATAACCCATGATTTGCTGGAACAAGCCAAGGAGAGAATCAGGGCATCAGATTCATCGCTGCTCGTGACATATGCTGAGTGCTTCTCTTGGCCTTTGCCACCTCTATCCTTCTTCTGCTTGCAGTCCCTTTGAAGATGCCTCTTTTCATCACACTGCTAACACTCGACACCCCTTGATTTGGATTTCCTTCTCCCGAATTTGGACTTGGATTTGCTATTCTTTTTCTTTTCTCTATTCATCGACCTTCCTCTCTTTTCGACACTTGGGGCACTCCTTGATGTCTCAGCCACACCCGATGACTTCCTGCGCGCTTCTTCGCTGAGAAGAACGCCTGTCATATCATCAGTCTTTAAGGTTTCTGTCCCATAAGAATTTCGCACCCATCACGAGACCATCTCAGGTCTCTGGTAGACTGAACAATAAGACCAGTGCCCTGATCTCGCTATCGAAATTGATCCTAACAGATTCCAATTGACTTGTTAGCATATTGAATTCATTGAGATGCTCAACGACGTTTTCACTGTCATCCATCTTCAATGATTACTCATCAATTTTGCATATTAGACACCATATTCTCATATTTATTTTAAATAAAACTCTACTATTTAACCTCATATTTGTTTATTAGTGTGCATATTATTTAAGGAGAAGAAAAGCCCAAAAAATCCAAAGATCCTAATTAAATTCGGCGTCAAGAGAAGAAAAAAAACATTCTTAGAATATCAACAGGCCAAAACAGAATTCTGAGATATACCTTTAGATGACTGGGGAGGCAAAATTAAAGAAAAAAATGATGAGTCATTGATGACTAATTTGCCGCGTTTCCCCTGTATTGCCGCGAAAACGCGACAATATCTGGGCCGTTGGCTTTGCGTTTTGGTGTGTGGCTCTGATTTCTCAGATCCTCGGGCGTTCTCTAAGAAATATCCTGCTGGAGGCAGAGGCAGAGAGATATCCAGAGTTCAAAGATTAGAGTTTTCTTTAGTTTTTTTTCTTCTGAATTTCTATTTTAATTTTCTAGGTTTAGATCAAGAGTGGCTTTGTGAGAAAGAAAAAGCAATTGTAATTGAAGGTGACAAATTCAATACAAGGTTTCAATTCTTTTCTCAACTCTCTTTTGTCTATACTTTGCTTTTAAATTATGCAATCTTTTACTTTTTATTTTTTTTGCTTTGCTTTAATTATGAATAACTAATTTTCTTCATGGCTCGTTAATCTCTAAACACCACTAACTTCTAATTCTTTATTTAATAACCCGATTGAATCTTATGTATGCCTAAATTCAAGCCTTGCGAATAAGCGAGTGTTCTTGAAGGTACATGAGGATGGATACTAAGTTATTATTTGCTAATAGTAATAAATAATTCTTCTTATTCTATGCTTGCTAAAACTTGATAGTTTAATGTTCAATTTTGACAAAGTGTGATTCAAATAGGAGTTTTCTTCCATCTTATCCGTCTTACTTAATTCTCATACAAACTCCAAGGTGAAATTATTGCTTATGACCCAAAGTGAAGCAATTATCTCTCAAAAGTTAGTATGCTAGTGATGGAAGATGATTAGTGAGCTTTGACTTTTCTCATATTTTAAGAAACAAACTAAATCTCTCTCTTTTTAATTCTTTTTAGAAACCCTAATTTCAAAACTCAAGTTTTCTTTTCAACCATCTTTTAAGTTTTCCTTTTTCCTCTCTCAAACTCTCAAAACAAAAACCAAAACAAATAACTTTTCTTTCTCTTTTCTTTTCTCTTTTGGTTTAGATTGCTTTAAGAACCGAAACAAAATTCTTGCATCGCATCCCTCCTTGTGGATCCATGACCCGCATAGCCACTGCTACCGCTGTTAAATTACGAGAAGTTAGAGAAACACTTTTACTTTCAAATAACAAATTTGATACTCTCGATTTTCTCCAATATTGAACAACTTCATCAAGAAAATCTTGTTCGATACCGAAGGTTTCTCATACATCTTTGATAGGGCCACCATCAAGTTTTGGGTTGTCTTCTCCCTGGAGACGTTGAAAGTAACCGCCAATGTCCGGGATAATCGGATTGCCCCTATGGTTTTTCAATCTAGGACCTCCCACTCACTGTCGATTATCTCCTTTGGCTTTTGAGCCTTTCCACCAAGAGGAAGATAGAATTTTTTCTGAATACAGGTGATCTTTAATCTGCGTTTTCTAGAATCTGAAGTTCACGCCATTGAACCTTTTTTGACTCTGATCTTTCCTTCTTTCACCATCACGAAATGTAGCTCTGATACCACTTATAGGGCTTATGACACTATCTCAAAAGACTAGTCTATTAGCTGAATAGCCCAAACACTTATATACCAAAAATCATTCCCAAGTCTAACCGATGTTGGACTATTTGTTTGCACTATGCTCAACAATCTTTCCTTCGAATAAGGAGTCATGGTCTCTTTCGTGCCTCCCTGTCATCACAGCGGAGGAGAAAGCCAGCCAGCCCACAGACCGGCTGCTTGTCCCCTGTCCCAAAGCGGCGATGGCTTAGACCCGGTCCATTCCTGGGGATCTTCCACACATCCGGTCCAAAGTCATGGGCATGACTCTGATATCAGTTGTTGGGAAGAAGAAACAAACACAGATCAAACATACAATCAAAGATACTAGAAATTTATGTGAAAAATTCAAATCGGAAAAAAGCAAGGGGTCGTACGTAAATCCACTATATTTGAGAGAGATTACAGAAGGAGAGGAGAGAACCTCACAGCTGCTCTGTATTTATAATGGCATACACTAACTCATAAACCCTAACGACGACACATCTCCTTTTATAGAGAAAACTAAAGTTACAAGCTGTGAAATCACAAAACTGTCATTGACATGTGTTCTCGAGTTTTATGGGCTACAAAGCTTCAATGTTGGACAGCTTCTCTGTTGTGCATCTCCAAGTTGTCACTCTGCTCTATCGCTTCGAGTGCTCCTCCGCCTAAATACTTCGGAGTGCTCCTCCGGAGTGATACTAAGCTGCTACTCTGGAGTGAGATTCTCACACTGCCCACAACCTGAAACTCTGAACTTGCCCAACCTTCTTACCAGAGTGCTTCATCCTTCGCACTGAGATTTGCAAGGGGATTCCACCAAGTAGTTTAGCTTTCGGGGACTCCGCCCCCGAGCCCTCGGGAAGGGGGCTCCCCGCCCCGCTTTCAACCCCACGGCGACCTGACCGCCCAGATCAGCTCGCGTAATACTCTGCATAGGGTGACAATCCGTCAAGGCAATAATTAGGCTCCACAACTACAACACCCAGGCCTGCAATGGCAGGAGCTTTGTGCACTTGGCAGCCTCTCTTTTCTTTAATTAAGTACGTACAGTAGCCCAACTGCATTAATCAAATCACCAGCCAGACGTAAATGTAAAACAAATTGAGTTGTGTTCCGACATAAGCTGAAATCATTATAAAAAAATTGAAATATTCTGTCACAAGACTAACCCTGAAAAATGGAAGCCCACCAAAATCTGTTGACTAAAGCTTGCAGACAAACCTTAAATCATAAACCAATTCTGGTCCTTCTTCAGATGGATGGACGAAAAGATTACTACCGCTCCCAAGGAAAACATTGCTGTTGTTAAATTTGAAACCAGTAACAAAACCTGCAATTAAATATAAAAAAAGAAGATGTAAAGAAAAGAAAGAAAGGCATTTTCCTCCAGGAGCAAAATAATTATCCGACACAAAATAAGAAAACCTCCAAAGACACAATATCAGAATAATCCCTATATTATGGGGGCAATGATCTTTATGAAGTGTCAATATCAGTAACTTAACAGAACCATAGGCTGCAAAAGCAAAAAGTTGTGGAAGCAAAAAGAGAAGGGCAGTTCTAAACACTCAAAAAGTATTGACATGCATCTTTAAGAAAAATTCATTATACCATCAATACACCAAGCAGGTGTTCTATAACCAGGCACCCAACAACCATAACCTATGAAAGACAAATTTAAATCAACCTATCTTAACTCCATTAAATTTCTAAGCCTGAATCTAATTGTTATTCAGAACAATGCGCAGACAACTCAGACAATACGGCTACAATATATACAAGCAAGAGTATGTATGAAACTTACGTTTCTCACTCCACCATGTTTTGATGCTACAATAATAACGTCCACACTAACTCATCTACTAACGCAAAATTGATAGCAAAACTAGACGGATACCAGTTACTGATACTGGATCACCATCCTCTTGTGATGGAGCCACATCAGTTATATGAATTACATCATTCCAAAATAAACAAGAAAAGTTGTGGAGTGCTACACTAGCAACAATCTTAATCAATGATGCAATAGAAGCTTTAATGGGACAATTTGAACTGCAAGCTAAATGATTCAAGACATTAGAAGTCATATTGGTTCATGTTTTGATGTTATCATAGTTCCATTCCATATGACAATATTCCTTCTGTAGCTGTGAAGCATATTGTTCCTCTTCTATACCAACTGTTTGCTGAGATTCCTTCAGGATTTCTGAACATTTTCATATCCCTTAGCATGACTTTGTCATTTCTGTATGATCTTGGAAAAACTGTATCCCATAATCTGCCAAATAGTCATTTAGATTGACTTGTAAATATGAAAATTCAAAAATGAAACACGCGGTAGGTGTCTTTCCGGTCCCTATTCTTGTATGAGAAAGTGTTCCTGATGGAATCTTGAATCTCCATTTGAAGATCCCAAATGCATTTCCATGTTCATCTTGAGTATAGAGTGTCATAAAACTGAAAAAGTTTTCTGCAATCTTGTGGTAGCTGACCTTTTTGCTCAATTGAATGCCAATGGGTGCTGATATGGTACACTGAATAGCACAAAAATGTAGCCAATGTCTACTATGTAGAACTTTCCTACAATACAAACTTAAGGAATTACTTGACATAAAATATAAATTACTAATTAGGCCTTACGGCAGACAATATAGTTACCTTCAATAGTCTCCAAGCCATGCAGTATAAAACATATGTGGAGATCATTAGTTGTGGCAGCTTTGAGGATGTTCATGACACACCAGGCTTGTGCCTGATGAAACAGGAAATAACAAGAGGGATTTTTTTTTTATAATGATATAGGAATCTACCAGTAACAATGTTATCTTCAATTATGACCCTTCTGGGATACAATTTCTTCTCACTATCCCCATTGTGTATGAAACAGATGTAAGCATTTAAATTAGGATCATATTCTATGGTTATGATTCTACAAAGTGTCTTTCCTTCCATCAAAAGTCAATTTTACAATATAGATTATCCTGGCGTCATTAGAAATTAGGATTACGGCTATGATGATGACGCGAAGGCATCCAACAAGGTCTCTCTTATTGGAGATGGAGACTTTCAGGGATTTTCATTTTCCTCCAGTAGAAGGATGACAAAAGTAGAGAATGAAATTGGCTACCATATAAATGCAACATAATTTGAAAAGAATACTAATTGCAATCTACATGTCATCTATGGTTTGAGAAAGATCGGAAGGAGTAATAGTCAATGCTGTAAACAGATCCCAAAAGTTGTACCCTACAAAATACAAACTTCACCAAATACTTGAACAATAACACCAAATATTAGGAGATAAGCTAATTAATGCTCTTCATAATGACAACACAAAAAATTCAACAATGATTGTATACCTAAGATAAAACTGACATAAGCTGTAAGAAACGATTATGAGAAGTTCATAGTTACAGTAGGCGCGTTCATGATAACAAAATCAATTACATCTGAACTAGCCTAATAATTAATTTTATTAGGCACTCCATTTCACTTCCAGCAACACTAGATTCTCAGCACATTCCATAATTGTTTGACTTAGCACATTAGACCATACGATTCATTCAGTTAGCAATTGCATGACACTTGTTGGCTTACGCAAGCATAAACATTTATATGCATACACCCTTTCTGGATCTCAAGCCTCTGTTCATAGCAAAACAAGCAAATAAATGCATTTTACTTCCCCAACATTATTCTCTTTACCCTGTCAAAATCCCATCAGTATCTAATCTGCAACTGCTAGTTAACATAGGCCTGGAAGTATTTGGAAATTCATACCCCTTCAACCGGCATCCAAGCATTTGTATACAATGTCCTCTCCACTGAAAATAGCACCCAACCTAAAACCTCTCCAACACCAAAACCCCGAGCACATGCACAACTCACCAAAGAGAAGTGATTCACAAGAAATTCAATAATAATGGCCAACCACAGATCTAGCATAAAAATATGATTAGAAAATATGTGAGACACCAATCACAGCAACAAAAATATAACCTGATGAGGTGACATGCAAAACTTGATCAAATTGGCTTTATCAAAAGTGGCATGATAGCAATTTGTACTCCCTTTAAGCGTGTTATTCTTTTGCAAGATAGCTAGGAAATGATTGTATGTCTCTGGAGGAGTCAATACAAAAGGTTGTATTAGATTATAATATAGTAATTGATGTTGTTGGCAGAAACATTAAAATTTTTAAAGGTGAGATCACGTTGAACATTAAAGAAATGATAGATGGTGGTTATCCTTCTATTCTATGTTGCAAAGACGTCATCTTAAACCCAGATGATAGCTGAATCCGAAATCAACAATGATGAAGTCCGTGATGTGGTGATTGATGATGGATATAGAGAGATCTCAATGAGGGCTGTTCAACCTCTATGGACAGCGAGACAATAGGTTCTCTAGTGAGGCAATGGCTGATTGAGGTTTGGAGATGCTGGAGGATCAATTGTGGGAGATATCAGTTCATCCAATGACGAAACGATCACATCTCTGAGCTCTTTTTCTGTCTCAAGCAGGAAAGATAATTTCGGTGACAGAGATGGTGAATATTTTTCTTTTTCTGAGGATAACAGAGATGGTGACTTCGATGTTGAATATGGCAGCGGATATGATGATGAAAAACGGCAATGAGCATTGGGGAGGGAGATATCAGTGTCAAAGACAAATTTTCATGTGGGACCAAGTCTGACAATGCTTGTCATCTTTCTTCCACCATGCCCTGGCAACACTAGTTTGAATTAGGGTTTAATTATGGCCTCAATTAAGGCTTTAAATAGGTTCAATTCATTAGTTTTTGATGGGCTAGAGTTTTGCTACAGAATAAATGAAGTAAAATAAGAAAGCGTAAAGATAAGAAGGTTTCTTACACTTTGATGTAAGAGGCTTCGCACCTTAGATTCAACATCACACCATGTATGGATTTCACACTGAAGACATAAGCCAATCACAAGCAAATTGGAAGAGAAAAAACTATTTTTCATGAAAATTAATAATTTGAAATTGTAAAAATAACCACCATCATAAGATGACAATCCTAGTAATACATAGAGTCAAAATTTAAAAATTACAGAAATGCCTGAGTTGAAAAAGACTCTAAAGAACTGAAAAAAAAAATCACATAAAATATTTTAAAATAAAATAAAATACTTAAAGACTTTAAGTAACAATTGACTCATAAATTAAGGATCAAGACACTAAAATCCTATCAAGAAAACTTTCGTTTGGCTTCTTGTGGCTCTTTGATCTCCATCACCATCACTCAATATGGTTTATTATTACTATTATTGTTTTTATTATTGCTATTTTTATGCTTGTCATTGTTGGTGTTTGGCGTGTGCCACTTAAGGCACTCGTACCTCATACCAAGTAATACAATCTAATGCTTGACTTCTTATACCATAATTATGTTTACACGCAACAGTTAATGATATAGGAGGTAGAGAGAGGTGCAGGTATAAGCTAGTTAATTCATTTCGTAATTGAAAAGCATTAATATCGACGGTACATAAAAGATGAGAGCAGCATTGATGTGGCTGCTAGAACCCAACTTTAAATATCATTTGAAAGATATCAGCAAGAAGTCTATACAAGTAAATTCAAGTTGACACAAAGTAAGCAAGAGAGTTGAATACCACACAAAGAAACCTTTCCATATTCTCAGCAAATAGGAATGATCTTGTAAGAGGTGTGAAAAAAAGAAAATGATACATGGTTACTATAAGAGCAAGGGCACAAAAAAAAAAATCTTATCTGATGTCAATATAAGGAATGTGCGCTATCTTCTGCCAATCCTCACCAGTTGATGAGTCACATCGTCTCACCAGGTGGGGACATTCCCAAATAGTCAGATCTTGTAATGCTGTAAGGTTTTGCAGCGAATCTGGCAACATTATCAGGTTGGGGCAGCTGTGGATCACCAAAGACTTGAGTGATGCAAGTCCACCCAGCCACTCTGGCAAGGACACCAATTTATCACATCCTGTTATTTCTAAATGTTCCATTGAAGTGTAGAAACCTTCTCCTAAGGATTCAATGTTGGGGTTGTTGTGGAGAGTCAGGCTCCTGAGAGAAGAAAACTGGTGTTGATCCTGCTGCTGCTGCTGCTGCACAAAAGATAAGTCCTCTGGTAAAGACACCAATTCCTCACAGTTCACAATAGTAAGATCCTCTAGGGAGGTTAAGTGCTTCAGTCCATCCCATCCGGGTGATGACGAAGATTTGCATTGGTAGATCTCCAGTTTCTTTAGGGACGATGACCTCTGCCTTGTAAGATTGCTTGCTAGGAGGATCCCAGCATTACTATAGTGCATTTTCAATTCCAGGACTGATGGTGGTAGGCACGGTTCTGGTGTCAAATTAGGGCATCCTTTCACAGTTAAATAAGTGAGACAAGGGAACAGCTCTATAGCAGGCAGTGTCGCCTCCGTTGACCATCTTTCTAGATTGGGCATATTCCAGAAAGTGAGTTCCTGCAGTGAAGGGAATGTTCCAGTATCCCCATAAAATTCGCTGCCAACTTCTCTTACAGCATTCATTTCATATATGTTGAGAATTATTAGTGAAGGAAGGAGGCCCAATGGTGGGAGGCGCTCACATCTCTTTAGCCGGTTCAGTGTGATTCTCACCAGATACTGATATGTTGATAAATTTTCTGCTGTTCTAATCCATTTTGGGAACTTGTCTCCCCTGTAGCCAACTATCACCAGTTGCTCCAAGTTAGAGTGTGGCTTAAGGTCTTCGAGGACATCCTCATCTATATTTTCTCCCTGCACTACATCCACACTTGCATTCCACCACAATGACAGGAACCGCAATCCTTCCTTTACCTTCAGAGTTGCTCCATTTGCTTCCAATGAGCTCCTGACGTTCTCAATATTATCAATTCGCAATTCACCTCTAAGAAGATTAAGATGTTGCAATTCTATGATAGTACGCCCATGCTCCTTTCCAACAATAAATTTTGATAGTGTAAGAAGTCTAGTCAATCTCCCCAGCTGAGACGGCATGCAAGTCAGTGATATGCACTCGTATATCTTTAGATGTTTCAGGTTGCTCATTTTGCTCAAACCTTCAGGTAACTCTCGAAGATATCTGCAATATTCGAGGTTCAACCTCTGCAAACTGTGAAGGTTAATAATTGAATTAGGTAGTGTTGCGACATCAGTTCTTGATAGGTCTAGGAGTCGCAGATGTCTCAACATGCCAATTGTCCCAGGCAACTGCTTTATGCTGCTTCTACTCAAATCTAACACACGCAAACGAGATAAAGTTGAGAACATATTCCTAGGAACCTCCTTAACAGCGCATTTCAAGTCCACATGTGTGTGAGAATCTTGCAACAATAAGAGAAATGATCTTAGCTTCTTTCCTTTGTATGATGCCTTTGGAATTTCCCACGAATTTGTATCACAAACCAATGATGAGTAGCGACATCCTTGGGGAATACTTCTCTCCGTGCCAATCTCCACAGCCCAGCATTCACGTCCTGCAACATGTCGAGCAAGGTCATGTATCAAATCATGCATCTTGCATGTAACCTTGTTTACAAAGTTATTCTTCTGCACATCTTGAAAGAAAGATCGCCACAGTAAATTATTGAAATATTCATCACCAATATCCTCCACATGCACATTTTCATTTGATGATTGAATAAATCCTTCAGCTATCCACAACTCAATCAGCTTCTCTTTATCAATTTCATAATCTCTGGGAAACAGTGCACAATATGCAAAGCATGGTTTCAGACGAGATGGCAGATGATCATAGCTCAACCTTAGGGCAGGAATTATCCCAATTTCATCTTCTGGGAGCTCCCAAATTTCACTATCTCTGATTGCTAGCCACTCATGTTCTCCTCTTTTAAAGCCCATCATGCTTCCCATAGATTTTGCGGCTAAGGGCACACCTCCACACTTCTTGACTATTTCTTTTCCTATGGCTACCAATCTTGGTGCCTCTTCTACTCTCCCCAGTCCGAATGCTCTTTGTTTGAAAAGGTTCCAACAATGATCCTCTGATAAACCCCTCAAATGGTGTGGTGGGACAGTACCCATGATGGATGCTACTCTTTCACTGCGTGTTGTTACAATAACTTTGCTTCCCTGCATGCCAATTCGCAACAAATTCTTTAGTCCTTCCCACTTCTCTTCATTTTCATTCCACACATCATCTAGAACAAGCAAGAACAGCGTCCCGCTCAACATTTCTCGAACACGATGTTGCATGGGCTCATTTGAAAGATAATCCCCATTCCAACTAACACAATACTCCATGATTGTTTTTGTAATTTTTTCCACATCAAAATCTTCAGAGACACAAACCCAAATTTGTAATTCAAAATGTCTCTTAGTCCTCTCATCATTAAAGGCTAATTGAGCAAGTGTAGTCTTCCCCAGGCCTCCCATACCAACTATTGGAAGGATAGAGAGACCCCTTTCATCATCCCTCTCTGTTAAGAAACGTACAACACTCTCTTGATCGTCATCTCTCCCATAAACTTCAGATTGATTTACAAAAGAGTTAGTCTGGCGTCCACCCGTCCTGAGATCAGAACCAGAACCAGAACCAGAACTAGAACCTTGTATCAGATGGAATTTGGTCCTCTCTGCAGCAATCAAATCTAACCTCTCCCTTATCTCTCTTATCTTATGAGCCATTTTAAAATGAAATGTGAACGGATTTGAAGGTGAGAAGAATCTACGCACCGTTCCCATCACATGATTCTGCATAACCATTGCTTTCCGATGCAGCATCTCCATATGAAATTCATCAAGCACATCGTCTGCATCAAAGGATGCATCCTTGAGCCGACTCAGCCAATTGCGCAGTGCCTTCTCTCTCGTTGATCTCTTCTCTGCATCTTCAAGAACATCATGAATCGTTAGCAAAGTGCTCCTCAGAGACTCCAGATCTTTGTGAACACTCAGCAGCAATCCAAATTCATCCAGGGCAGCAGAAGCCAATTTCTCAAACAGCACCTGAAAAAGTGCTGGCACAGCTGCTGCGCCTGCCAGTGCCATATAACTCTTCCAAAATAAGCCTTGAACTCCTCCCAAACAAATCTGCTCCTCTACAAGATGTTACGATCTCAAAGTTTGATGATTAGCTCTCAGATTGTCTTCTACCAATCATCTCACCTACCAATACCATTAAAAAAACAAGAGAGATGCAAGAGAGGGTGGAAAACATTGTATATAACAAATCAACCAAATGAGTGGTGGAAGCAGACTAGAAAATCATATATACCTGTCCGGATGTCTTTTCCTCCTTTTCTTTTTTGTCAATCATTTAGAAAAGTCTGTGGCCTTTGAGGGCCCACCACA
This sequence comes from Agave tequilana, assembly GCA_038442645.1. Classification (NCBI taxonomy): domain Eukaryota; kingdom Viridiplantae; phylum Streptophyta; class Magnoliopsida; order Asparagales; family Asparagaceae; genus Agave; species Agave tequilana. The sequence goes on from JAVJIF010009602.1 coordinate 123,395, forward strand.
TTAGACAATTGCCATTTTAAATTCAATAGATATGGTAGAGTCAGTTGATATGAACTTTGTGACATTTTGACAGGCACATTGGAATAACTTGCAGTTACCATGGCAATCTGAGCTGGTCAGTATATACAAGGAAATCTTCAAAACTCATAAATTAATTGATCCGCTGGGCTGATCTGCAACAATTAAGTACTAAGCAAGATTTTGAAGAGAGTCAAACATTATATGCTGTTATTATTTGGGTAGAAATAGAAAATAGAACTGAAATAAGATTTTCTTTTTTTTTATTTTGAATTGCCCTACCTATTAAGACATTACTTTTTTTTCTCTATAAATATACAACCACGTCCTAATTGAGAGTGTACCGCATTATCTCTATCCTAGTATAGTATCAGAGCACCCTCAACTCTGAAACCCATCAAACCCATCACTCAAACGTGAAATCAAATCACATCCGTAAACCCTCTTCTTCTTCAACCTTTGTCTCTTCCATCAAACCTGAAACCCATCGTCTTCTTCCCTCGTGATTAATTCTCATCTTCTCATTCTTTCTCTCGCGATTCTTTTCCTTTTTCTTCTCAATTATTTGGTTTAGCCGATCTGGTTCGAACCTGAACCTGATCTGTTCTGGTCCAATTCAAGACCTAATAATAAACTAATTCAGATTCACTTTCCTAGTTTAACTAGGATTTGAAATTTCCAAAATAAAAAACAGAAAAATAAAACCTGCAGCTTAGTCTTTTTATACAGTAAAATTTCTCTCTTCTTTAATGTAATGATATTCTCGGTCCCGTCTTCTTTTTCTCATGGCTGGTATTAAAAAAAAATTAAAAACCTTATCGTATTCAAATTATCACTATGAAGTTAAATGACAAAAACTTTTTGTTATGAAGAAATTCGTGAGAGTTTTCTTCGATGCAGGAGGTAAATTGAAAATAGTTACTTCTTCAAATCTGCCTCTACTCAAAAGACGGCTGAAGAATGAGAATGAGACAGCTATTTAGTGATGACTAGATTCTGAAATAATATGAAACCCACACTGAGCGTCAACTTTATATTCTTGGACTCACACTGAGCGTCATCTTCATGCTCTTGGATACTGCAAAAGAAATTTGGGAAGTTATTTGTGATACTTATTCTATGAAACAAATGTCTCTCGAGTATCTTTGACGTGTATGAAGATCTATTTAGTCTCCAACAATATGACAAGAACTATTATAGCCACTTCAAGGGTATGTCTCAATCGGTATTATCCAATCACTAATAATATTGAAGTTCTTAAATAGCAACATGAAAAATTATATACATGCAAGTTTCTTTTAGGGCTCAGTTCTCAACTCAAATCACTTCGAGGATAACTACTAGCAGGCAAGGGGGGATCCCTCAAAACAGAATACTTTCTCACGACTGTCTCAGGTTTCAGAATCTTCTACAATAAGCTCTAATCTTTTTTGTGTTGAGGGCTCTACCTTGATTTTCTCAATCGGTCGAGGTAACACTTCTCGAGGCCGTGGTGTGTCTTTTCGTGGTCGTGGTTTATCTACTGGAGGCCGAGGTTTTAAACGTAGTAAGAGTGACTCTCAGAAATGTACTCATTGCAATCGAACCAATTACAGTGTTGATTGATGTTGCGAGTTGCGTGGCAAATATTCCTAACCTCCTCGAGCTGCTTGTTTTTCTGATGCTATTGGATCCTCCTCATTTATTGTACATGACACTACTGTTCCACCTACTTCTGTTGACGATTCTGCGACTTTATCTAGATCTGATTATGATTTTTTGATTCAGAAGATGCATTCAGTATCTACTTTAAGCATTACTACTTTGACACATCCATGTATTTCTTATTTATTGCATTCATTGCTTACTTGGATCATTGATTCTGGTGTGTTTTTCTAGGATATTCTTGTACACAAAAAGTGCAACAGTCCCAGTTACAATAATCCTCGATCCACATATAATATCCGAATTTCTTCTAAATTTTGATGACATCTCATTTAACTACTACAATGCCTTATATCACAATTACACAATTTCGGTCACAACCGGCCAACTTATCACATCCTTGAGACCACAATTTCAGTTATCAACAATCATAATATATATAAACTCGAGAGTATCCCTCTCGGCATTCCTCAATCTAACACAATAACCATCTCCATCATCACACTCAATATAATATCTACAACCACACATAAATTTCTATACATATGTAAATATCAGATTATCTAACCTACAAGTCTTACACATATTACTTAGTATACATATCAAATTTGGTGTTTATATATATAAGCATGAAACTATTCAGAGGTGACAAAGCATCAGTAAATTCCACAAGATTAGATTCTCCATGCAATTCTGAAAAGAAATATCCACATAGCTTTAAGTCGGGCATTTGCCCCAATCGATGCCTGAAAATATATATATATATATATATATATATATATATATATATATATATATATATATATATATATATATATATATATATATATATATATATATGAGAGAAATGTAAATCAGCTGACACAGGAGGTAACTCCCTCCTATGTCGCACTCAAAAATTGTATTTTCCGAATGAATTTTCAAGATCCGATCGCACATTATCATCTTCATATTCTAAGATAGATATATATATATATATATATATATATATATATATATATATATATATATATATATATATATATATATAAAATCAAGTGATTTGAAGTTCGTTTACTTATTGATCTAATCGTTACATTTTGTTCTATTGTTAAAAAACCATTAATATTTGAACCAAAAGAAAATGGAGTAAACAAATTTCAAATCACTTGATTTTTTATATGTATATATCTTAAAGTATGAAGATGATAATGTGCGGTCAGATCTTGAAAATTCACTCGGGAAATTAATTTTTGAGTGCGACATAGGAGGGAGTTGCCTCCTGTGTCAGCTGATTTACATTTATATATATATATATATATATATATATATATATATATATATATATATATAATACTCCATCTTTCCCCTCCGATCCCTCTTAAAACATGTACAATAATTTGTACGCACCCATGCCATATATATTTACATATACATACTCCTTCCTCTCCATAGCCCTTCCTCCATAAACACACACACATATATTCAAATACACATATAATATATATACACGCACACATACATATATATAATTTCCTCGTCTTTCCTTATCCACTAACCTTCCTCCAGGTTATGCAATGCGCACAGGAATATCGTAGCAACACATTGTTTATCCACATAACGCATCAATTAACACATTAATACCAACAACTAATCAACTTCACATTTTTCAGTTTATCAATTTAGTTTCCTTAAACCGTAATTGCTTTATATATATATATATATATATATATATATATATATATATATATATATATATATATATATATCATCAATACTGTGTTTTGCACAATGAATTTCCATTTGGGTTTATTGATATATTCAATATTATTTCTCAAGCTTTCGGTTCATGAGCAACTCGATAATAGATTCAAGATTTTTCTTTCACCAACATCGATACATTATTTCAATCTCCTTACAAGTGACACAATTTTCACCATAATCTTGACCGATATATATATTATCAAGGTATATAATTTGCATCAATTCTTGAGAATCTAGATCGTGAAACAAGTTGAGAGTCTTCCTATATCATGATTAACAGTTTACATGATTAATGAGTTTATACAGTTTATACCGTGATTATCAAGCTTACACAATTTATATCATGATTAACAAACTTGCACAATTTATACTGTGACTAACATTGTTTTAAATATTAACCGATATACTGGTATATCGGCCAAGATACCGGTATTTTATCCAAAACGATACGATAAGTACAAAAATTTACCGGATATCGTTTGGACCGATATTGGCCGATATATCGCCACGTGGCCGATATATCGGCCGATATCCGAGATGAAATATCCGATATATCGAATCTTATAGTTACTTATTTGGATAATAATAATTATTTTTTTACTTAAGAGATTGTTTAATTTTATTCTATATTCCTTATGGTATTTCAATGATGTTTTTATATGATGTTTAAATAATAACTTATTTCTTTTAATAATGTCTTATATGTATTTATTATTGATATATCAACTGGTATTTAGTACCATATCGCGATATCCTACCCGGTATTCGGTATCCGATACATAATTTTGCCGACCGGTATATCGCCGATATCTGATATTTAAAACACTGGTGACTAATAAGCTTACACAACTTATATCATGATTATCAAGTTTACACAATTTATACTATGATTAACAAACTTACACAATTTATATTGTGACTAACAAGCTTACACAACTTATATGGTAATTAACAAGCTTACACAATTTATATCGTAATTAACAAGCTTACAATAAGATACGAGAATTGAAATGTCCAATTTTAACTGTGAAAATCAAGTGAGAACAAGAGAGAACTGTACTCACTCTCCATTCGACGATTTTACCGATATCGACAAAGCTCACGCAATCGCCACGACAGTTTCTATTTAATTTTTTATATATAAAAAAAATTAGGGTTTGCAAGTAATTATAAATCAAAGAAATTTAACTGATAAACAAGAGGTGGTAGCTTACCACTTATTGATTAATGACTTGATTAATAACTTGATTTTTAGACCACCAACACACATCTTACCTCCTCCTCTTTCTTGGTCCTGCACCCTACCTCTTCTCCTTTAATTAATCACCCACCAAGCGCACACCTCTTAGCTCTTGGCTGAATCAAAGTTGCCCGAGTCAACTTGGCTCGACTCTGGCTCTAGTCGAGCACCAAATGGAGGAGAAAAGAAGAGAAAAAGAGAAGAAAAGAAGACAAAAATTGGAGAACAGAGGGTTTTCGAAGGTTTTCTCACTTGGGAAAGTGATAGAAAGTTAGGAATTTTCTTGGATGAATAATAACTAAAGAGAGTATTAAATAGGTGAAATAATTTTGGGGATATTATCTTTTTTAAGGGAATACTCTAGAGCACTCTCTCCACCAAATTCATTAATAAGAACACTCACCCACTCTTTCTCCTTACTCTTGTCTTCATTCATCTATTTGCTTATATACAAATATACGTATAATACTTGTATTTATCCCTTCTCACTCTACATACATAATAACATATGTTTAGAGTTTAAACATAATTAATTGTTCATTAATTAAATGATTGAATTCATTACTACACGAAAATAATTAAATTGTCGTCTCTAATCATTCTTTATATTCACATAAACCGAATATAAAATCTTAAATCAGGGTTTAATGATTCGGGTGTTAAAAAAGATATCGATGTTGGGATTCTACGAGTAGAAAATATGTGGTTTGTGCCGATGTCACCTTCTTTGAAAACACAACTTATTTTTTAGACTCTTTGGGGTCCACTGTACTTTCTTTTGTCACTCTTTTTATTTCACTTCCTATTCCACTTGCCCTTTTATCACTTTAAATTTATCAACGACGCAAGAAAATTACTACTGATATTGGCAACTTACACCCTCATTAGTCAACTGTTGTCACTGAAGTGTCTTAGCTTCTCTTATCTCTTCGAAAAATGTACTCGTACTTGCACTTAGCATCTTATACATAAAGTGTTATTTTTTTTCTATTTATCTCTTACATACTTTAGTTTTGCAATCAAATTGTTCTCTGTATGTCTCTTAAAATCTTATTGTGATGCTATGCTGGATCCTGAATGAAAAAATGCTATGGATGAAGAGATAAAAGCTTTGTGTGCTAATGAAACAAGAGAATTAACTTCTTTACCACCAGGAAAATAAACTATTGATTGTAGATGGGCGTACACTATCAAATTTCTCCTCAATAGACATATTGAGCGGTTGAAACATGATTGGTTGCTAAGAGCTACACACAAAGTTATGGTGTTGATTATTTTGAGATTTTCTCTTCGGTACTCTTACGCATTCTGTTCGAATTCTTTTATCAGTTGTTGTAGTAAAATAATGACCTTTGTATCAGTAAGATATTAAGAATGCATTCTTGCATGATGATCTTCAAAAAGAGGTGTATATGCTTCAGCCTCTCGTTTATGAGATTCAGAGGGAGTCTGATAAGATTTGCAAACTAAAAAAAGGCAATTTATCGTTTGAAGCAATCTCCCTGAGCATGATTTGATAAGTTCAGTACTTTTCTTGCATATTATGGATTAGGACAGATGTCCTCTGATCACTCTATATTTGTGAGATATTCCTCTGCTAGCACTATTATTCTTACAGTTTATGTTGATGATATTGTTGTCACTGGAGATGATCATGAAGGTATTATTCAACTGAAAGCTTATTTGAGTTTTTATTTTCATATGAAAGACTTGAGTCTCTTGAGGTATTCTCTAGGGATCGAGGTTGCTCAATCTCCAAAAGGTTTATCTTGATCTCAAAGAAAATACCTAATTAATTTGTTGAAAGAAATTGGTGCATTAGGATCTAAATCTATTGACATACCTATAGATCCTAATATCCATTTAGATCAAAACCTTGGAGAGCTGCTTGCTAATTCTGGACAGTACAGACGATTGATTGGCAGATAATTTACTTAACTATCATTTGACCTGATATTATGTTTGTCATGGATGTGTTAACTCAATATATGCATAGTCCGCATCACCATTATTGGATTGTTGCTTGTTGTGTGTTGAGGTATCTTAAAGAGGCTCCTGGTAAAGCGTTGTATATCGTCATTCATCCCATTTGAATATTGTGGGATATTCTGATGCTGATTAGGCTGGTGATTTTATTGATTGTCATTCTACTACCAGCTATTGCAATTGCATTTGAGGCAATTTGGTGACATGGCGATATAAATAACAAAATATTGTTACTCGATCCAGTGTTGAGGCTGAGTATCGAGTAATGGCTCATATAACTTGTGAATTGACGTGAATTTAATCTCTTCTTTGTGAAGTGAGTGTCATCTACAATAAGCCAATGATGATGACAATCAAGCATCTATATACATTACCAATAATCATTTTTTCATGAGCGAACGAAGCATATTGAAGTCGATTGCCACTTTATTATATACACAATGATGACACATCAGATAGTCAGTCATATCTAATTGTCAACTTAGAAGTATCCTCACTAAAATTTTATTTAGAAAGAGTTTTTCAATATTGTGTAACAAGCTGGACATGAATGACATCTATGCTTCAGCTTAAGGGATTGTATTAGAGTAGAAATAGGAATTAGAGTAAAAATATGATTTGTTTTTTTGTTTTGAATTCTTCTACTCCTTGTAGGATATTATGTATTATCCTAGTCTTATTAGGACATGTATTTTTTTTGTAAACATACAACCACATTCTAGTTGAGAGTGAACTGCTTTCTCTCTATCCTAACGGTTATCAAATCTAATATTTTAACAGTTTATCGATACTCCTCTAAACGACAATTAGATATCTTAAAACTTTATTTTACAAGTACTAAAATTTCTCAAAAGGAGTGAATTTTTTATGGTCAATCACGTAACATAAACAGCAACAAACAAATAAACAACAAACAACCAGGCAAGCATAGCTCAATCTAATCCATCAAAGTATACTACCTTAACCTAATGCACACCCAACCGGACCGATTGCCACCCCTACTTATCAAAACCTGACCCATTGCCACCCTTAATAATCAAATAATAGTTCAGAGGTTAATCCCTTGTTGCTACTTGTAGAAAATTTGCATCCAATTGCAAGAAGACTGTCAAAAAAACTGTGGCTAACTTGCACAATTGAAGAATTCACAAAAAGGCCAAAAAGTAATTCTTAAATCAACATCTTTAAATTAACATATTCCCAGTAAGGCTTACCATCATTAAGGCGATTGTTGTGCAGAAAGTGGTCATATCAACAGGCTCAAAAAATTTCAAGCAAGCAGCAATTCTATATCCTCATCAACATAGCTTGCCTGCTTTCTTCAACTCCACAAAGAAGCATGCCCTACAAGTTTGATGAACATAACCAACACGGCATGCATGATTTTGACTCATTGGGTTCTCTGTTCTCATAAATCCTTATAAGTATCATTTCTAACAACAGGCCTGAGGTTACAGAACAGGAATTAGACAATAGGCTAAAGACAAAAGAAAAGAAACTAGTCCAAATTATATGACACCTCAACCAATAAATACAATAGCCTCTACTTGCAAGATTAACCTACAGCAACTTACAACAGGATGGAATCATTATGTACATATTAATTTCACAAACATGATGCTTTCATGAATATTCTTCTAACAATTGTATCATCACAGAATCAGCAGCATCACTTTCTTCTGCCAAGGAAGCAGCTATACACCAGAAATGACCTACGCCAGAATATTTAGCTCCAGGATACGAAATAATCAGAAGTATGTATCTTACAGTTCGTGCTGTTTAGGAATATGCTGAAGCTGGTTCTCCTTTGGTCATCCAACACATGGAGCACAGAGAAAGCAGAGATGCGAACATTTTGCCCACTGAAGGGAAAGGAGCCAGCAGAAAGCCTTTAAAAGTGCTTCACATTGGTGACCAGGAGGTGCCCAGAAACTGTCCAAGTAAATTATTCACTGGCTGCAACAATTACCGATTTCAGTTGTGATGTAGTTAAAAGTATCATTCTAATGTATCAAATAATCAAAAGATACGAGGTCTTTGGTGTGTTGAAAAGCCTAAAAGGAATGAATTTAACTTTTCTTTTTATGGACAATTTAGCACTTGAACAGAAATGGATCCACAAGGCTGCTTCACTTTCTTTAATCACCTTTTGGTTATAATGTACTAATTTATTTTAACTTCATATAAATCAGATTAGAAAATCAATACTACACGTTAAGGAAGTTGAAGTATGAAGGGTGACAAAAAGGCCCTTAATCGTCTATACTGACATGGCAAAGATGCCTTCTGAATTCTATTTTTGTCATATAGAGAAGTTCAGCAGCACACTTGTTAACAGAGAAAAGAGGGTTTCTTCATGCTGGTGATGTTAAAGCGACGGCTGTTCCTCAGTGGCATGGAAATGTATTTTCCCAGTTTTTTTTTTGCTAATTTTTGCTAATGTATTTTCCCGCTTATAAAGAATATATTACAATTCCCTAATAATAAAATGTCCCGCCAAAAGCTCCTATGGACCAACAGATGAATATTTTTTTGGTTGCAACAGATGCTACTGGTTCATAAAATATCACACAATTATATCAAGTGTCGCATTATAATTGAAAAGAAGGATCCTAAACAGCCTACTTACAGCATGAAGTTCACGTAGGAAACTGGCAATTTATCCCAGTAACAGAATGAGCTTCTTAAAAGTATAACAGAAACTATAAGATCTTCTACACTTCTACCATCGCAATGCAGTCACTTATGATGCACAACTCAAAGTTAGGAAAGTTTGCATTTTTCTTGCCATTTTCATGTTAGCACCCTTCAAAGGTGAGCTTATGAATAGAAGAATTGAAGGTAAAAGGTAACTATTATGTGAATCAAGAATTGAGATTCCAAATTGGTCATGGCATAATCAACAAAGTATAATATGCAGACAAAATACAGCAAAAAGAAAGTATGAGCTACACTACAAACTACTGCAATAGGGAAATGCAACAGAGACAAGGCTATTGTATTTTATCATACCTTCCGACCAGGATCTTGTAAGGATTGATTGTGCAATGATTGGTCACTCATCGCTTCATCTAATGTAATTTCTTCATTAATATTGATTGCATCTCGTTGTGCTCCTCTACCAGAATTTCTCTCAACAGCAACAATCTCAGCTAAGGCCCTATGTAGTGCATCCTTTGCGGCTTTGTATATTTCTATGGATGTTGCTCCTCTCTCTGCACATTTAATGGCTTCCTGGCAGAGGTCATTGTACCGAGATGTAATGGATTCTTGACAACTGCTCTGAAGCTCAAAACTTTGTTCATCTATTTGAGTGCCATTCTTGGCATTCCTTGTCCAACGTCTCAGGAAGTATTCTTCTGGGAGCATCCGGAGATCAACCATCAAGAAGACACCCAAAATATGCCTGCATAAAATGCCCGAAAACTCAAAGTTCTTACAACTGCAAGTTGCTGTCTTTTTTGCAGCATTGTAAGTGACAATGAATGTCTCAAGCGAATCCTCATCTCTTGCCACAGTAAACTTGCTAACCAACCCATCTATTATTTTGTAAGCATTGTAACCTAAAGATTCAACAAATTCCTCCTGAAACTTCTCAAACACTGCTCTTGTATAAATAGCTGCTGTTTGCTTTTCTATTGGTGATGCAGTCTTCAGAACTGGCTTAGTACACATTGTGTCCAGATCTGCTTGGGCTTCATCCTCATATCGGCTTACCATGGCTATTTCAAACTGGGTTAGGAATACTTTTAGTGAAGTCTTGGTATTGAAGTACTTCTTATAGAAGTCATTCATAGTCTCCAATTTCTGAGTTGGAGACATATCAGCAAAGAATATGTCTTTTAAATACACTGGGACCCATTTTTGCCGGATGTTAAACAATGCCTGGAGCCAAGTATTCTTCCTCAAATCATACTTATCAATGATAGACACCCAAGAAGTCTCAAATGCTCTGATCGTTTCTGACTCAATGACGCAACTTTCAAGCTCCCCTCTCAAAGTAGGATGAGCGGAATAAACATGGGCTAACTTCTGCTTGCTTCTACTCAAAATGAGCCACTTACAAAACCGATGGCAGGTGTTTGGGAACACCTTTGTGATTGCTGCTGCCATTGCCCTATTCTGATCGGTAACTAATGAGATAGGGGGTCGACCACCCATCGCTGCAAGCCATGTTTCAAACAACCAAACAAACGAGAACTCAGTCTCATCTATTAGCAATGCACATCCAAAGATAACTGGCTGCAAGTGATGGTTCACACCTGAGAAAGTAACAAAGGGCTTCATATACTTATTCTTTTTGTAAGTTGTATCAAAGGTAACTGCATCACCAAAATAGCTATATGCTGTTCTAGCCCTAGCATCAGCCCAAAATGCATTGGTCACACAACTATTGTTATCAACTTGTATGGCATAGAAGAATGCAGGATTATCTGCTTGCATCTTTTTGAAATAATCTAATAGGCCCTGAGCATCTCCTCCTTCACCAAACGCATTCTGGCGAAGCAATGCCATAGCATCAGAAGGCATTATGCTTGCCTTATCAGAAGCATCAATGTAGCCTCTTGCCCGAAGGTAACCAACTCTACTACAAGTCCCAAGATTATGGTTGTGGGCCTTCTCAAGCTTAGCTACCACCCATCGGTCAGAATCTCGAATCACCTCCATCATCGCCTTGCAACCTTCTCTCATAGAAATTCTCTCACGCTTCCTTGTGCCCTCACCAGAAGGTTTCTTCCGATAAATACCCTCTTTCGAGCATACAAATCGCTTCATAATTAGCACCTCCTCAACACCTTTTGATCGTCGAGATCTTCCAACACGAAAAGGGAACCCTAGACGATGGGCATACTCATTGTAGAATGTCTTTGCAGCCTCATCAGACTCAAATTCCATACCCAAGAATGGTTCCAGCTTTGTGTCTTCCGTACTGATCTGAACTAAATCTTTAGGCTGGCTGGGTATTCCCATAGGAATATTTGAAGGTTCCTGAGGAGGGGCCAAGACTTGGAGCACTGGGTTCTCATTCTCACCCGACTGGGTATTGGTAGGTAGCGACATGAGGCATTCAACATAGTCAACTATCAACTCATCGCCTTCAGTCCTATTGGCCTCCATGAACTTGGAGTTTATAAAACCTACAACAATTCACTACATTCAGAAGGAAGAAAGGAGGCTCATAAACACTTAACTTATGGTTCTCAGCATCACCAAATATATCAAGTGCCTCATTTGGAAAGTTCTGTTTAGCTCAAAATGTTACAGAGCTTAATTTGAAGCTATCAAATAATGGAGCCAAACCTTATAGCATACCTTCTGCATTCAAAGGAAGAATGTTAAAAAAAAAAAAAAAAACCAGAACTGTCCATTGAGCTTCCAAGAGTAGAAAATGAACTAAGGAGAGCTGAAATCAGAGTTCAAATCTATGAAAAGTTCTGATCTTTTTGGTTGCAGGTTACAATGATTGAGCAACCAAGAGTTGCTAGAAACAAGAAGGAGCATTTCCTATGCCGAAAACCCTAAATTGGAACTCAAACCCTAAAAGATTCTAGTTTATTTATTCACCAGAAAAAATAAAAATCTAAGGCAAGCTTTAGACTATACAATGTTTGAAAATCACATAAATAAATAAAGGAAAAAATAGGAGTACAGGAAGAACAGGATAAGCTTACCGCCCGCGGGGAGGACAATCATACACTTTGCGGTAGGAGGAATCGAGAAAAAGAGGAGGTCGAAGAAAACCCTAAACTTTTTTCAAAGGGGAAAGAGGTGGGAGACGAAGAGCAGGGTGACGTACGATCACCGCCGGTGTCCAGATCCCGAAGGGTGGGGGTGGGGGTAATCTGAGCAGCTAAGGTCACCGGGAGGTGATCAGAAATGGATGAGGGAGTGGAGCGGAGATCCGTGCACCTTATTCGCACCGCGAGTTTGGTGAATTTTCTAAAATTAATTTTTCATGATTTGGATTAAATTGGGCCTAGTTGTGGGCCCACTATGGGCTTCAGATGTCGTTATGGGTCCCGACGCTGGCCTTGTTTCGGCAGTTTCGAATCTGGTTTTGAACTCTGCGAGCTCTTATTTCGGTATCGGCCGATGTGGGGAAAATAAGCAATTCTTTTTTATAGTTTCGGTCAGTTTCTGATCGAAATCTTTCGTCAGTTTTAAAGTGAAAAAAGATTAGTTTTGGATTTAAACACAAACTGAAGTAAAATTTTACAAAAGAACCCAACATGTAGTTATCAAAACCGACCAAAAAAAAAGGTTTCTCCGTGATTTATATAGAAACTTTGTTCGTCTGTCTGTCCGTCCATCTTCATCCCGAGAGAGAGAGAAGCGTCAACCCCTCCTCCTCTTCCTCTCTTAGCTCTCACCTCCTCCTTCTTCCTCTCCCCTTCATCTTTTCCTGAACGATTAGTCGGTTTCCCATCAACAACAGCGGTATACTAGTAAGTATAACTTACTGAACAATCATTACACCTTGAGCAATCCAGTAGTAATGAAAATACTGTGATTTTTAATCTTTGTCCTGTATGTAAATCATCTGATTTCAGTATTCCTTTAAGATATTCTTGAACTATTTGTTCAAGGAAAAGAACGCAAGGACAAGTGGGGTATTTCTGTAACATCAGTTCGACACAAATAGATTAAAATCCAAGTTAATCAGGTCATAGCTCCTCCTGTTTTTTAAGATGGCAGTTCCTTTCCACAACACTAGACTTTGTGATTAGGGGAAGAAATTCACAAAGTTACTCCACATAAAACCAGCCAATTCACCGCAGAAACACTCAGAACCACGGACCAGCATTTCCCTTAGAAAATGTAAGGTATCAAGGTCTTGACTTCTGCAGGGAAGTTGTCAAACTTGGGAAGGCACCACTTCCTTTTGGCTGAACTCCTACCGATGAGGTAAGTGCCCAAGGAGAAAGAAAACGAATAGATGGTTTGGGCAATGAGGGAGGCTCCGTAGAAACCTGTGATCTCGAAAAGGTAGCGTGGGCATATCACCAATCCCAAGAGACCTCCCTTCGCCTTTGTCATCCTCCTGCCTAAGCTTTGAAAGGAGGAAATGGTGGTAAAGGTTACCAACAATGCCTATAGGGTCTGTTTGGTTGTCGTAATTGGCCGTAATTCGTAAGTTGTAATTGGTAAAGTCTTTTACATTTGTAAATGAGTTACATGCATGTAAGCTTTATGGTGTTTGGTTGGTAATATAAAGTTGTAAGTGAAAAAGTGTATTGTGCTTTACGGTGTTTGGTTGTCGTAATGTGTAAGTCGTAAGTGAAAAAGTTGATCACAAAATTAACTATTTGGTGATTTAAAAAGTTTTAATATTGCAAATAAATATTAAAAATGCTAAAAATGAAAAAAATTTAATATTAACATAAAAAAATAATACAAATTTGTATGACCACAAAATTAACTGTAATTGGGCTGTAAGTGAGTGGTAATTGGGTTACAAGTGAGGGGTAATTGGGTTGTGTAAGTCTTTTACGAATTACGGTCCAAACAAACGTCGTAGTTGTAACTGGGTTGTAAGTCATTTACGAATTACGGACTTTTACGCGAAACAAACTGCCCCTATAAGAAACAATGCGAGTCCTGGGTATTGCAAGTCGATTGATGGTTCCGCCCTGTCTTGAGAAAGATATTGCGCGTAAATCAAGCTAACAGTACTGATAAAGTAGCCGAAAGATATAAGAGCAATGAAATTGAATGATTAGCTGTGCCTCTGTTTGAAGAGTCAATCATCAGCGTGGGTTCATGGATTGCAAAAATTCAACACAATTATCAAGCCATGATGGTGTGGTATCAGGTGGGGTCAGTGCATTAATATTGTCCAGAAAGAGGCCCTACTACTGATTTTGAATTTGCCAAGGGGTTCTTCTTGCTCAGAAAAAGGATTTAGATTCAATCAAGAACTCCAGCGTGGATTTGAAAATATGTCGAATATGTTGCGCGCGGGCAACAATCGCTTAAGGAATTCACATCAAATAGAGACAGATGCAGCCGGAAATGTACCCAACATGACAAGAACAGAGAAACAACATAGAAAAGCAAATCAACACAGTATTTAACGAGGTTCGATAATTTGCTTACGTCTTCGGGGTAAGGGAGAGAGAGATATTATTGATTCAACAATTAATACAAGCTAATACAGAGGGATACTTTCTTAAAATTTTTAGGGATTTCTTAGGGATACAAGACATGAGGGCTCTATCCCTTATTTATAACCACAGAATCCCAGGGCTTTATGAAATCCTGATTGGATTCGACCCCAAAACAGAAAAGGAGTCTGAATCCAGAAAGGAGACGAAACGCGTCTGTAGGTCGACCGGCCCTTTGTCCTCGGTCGATCGGCCCGATCAACTGGGACCAACCGAGAGTCCTTTGTCACGGTCGACCGGGCCATTCCTGTGTACGTCGTGCACATCGGTCAACCGGGCTCTGTCCACCGGTCGACCGGGCCCTATCCTGGCCTGCTGCATGCGCCGTTCTTACTCCCTTTGACTTTCGGTCTCTGTGCTATCTTCCTTTATCTCCTCTCTCCCTACAATTCTTCACCTCGGTGAAGTTTTTTCAAATCTGAGCCGAACTCTAGCGAACACCTGGCGAAATCGACACACGATATCGGTGTAATCGACACATGATCTCGGCTTGAGCGCTCCGAGCGAAATCAACACACGATCTCGACTTGGCCAACAGACAAAACCTGTTCCTTCAAACGAATCGCCAGTACACGTCGATCTCACTAGATCCAAATTGAATTTGTCGTTACCACCTGCAACTCTCACCAAAATCTAATATCAATTGTAAGCTTCCAACTTCAAGTCAGCTACCAAACAGAATGCACCATACATGCGTTCCCATCACTTCACCTGAAGAGAAATATCATACGAGCCGATCAACGAACGTGTCTCCCACTCAGCAACTTCATGGAACTTTATTCCAAACGACCTCAAGAAGAACCCATCATGGGCCAACACTGACTATCCAACTGACTGGTTTTCTCCAGTCCACATGTCTTCGAGATGGGCTAACTAAATCTGAGTAGAGCACACCAAACACCATCACTGGCTCCAACAAACTGGATGCACAACCCTTAATACAAGCTTAACCATCTTCTCACCAGAAGATCAACTGTTCATCGAGATCACAATGCTTCACCTCTACGTGAAGTCCCAATCAGTTTCTCGAGAACCCAAATACACTATATAGCTTCATACGGGTTGCATCACCAAATCGCTGCACTTTTACGGCTGCCTACGTACCTTACCCAAGGGATCAAGACAACCGTAGTTCATTAAAATGAGCTTCATCAAGCTCAAGCACTTGTGACTGAATCTTCAGCAGCGAACCGACCTGGCTGAGTCTATGAACTTCCTAACTGCCGTCATGGAGAACAACAGCCTTCAACTTGAGTTTGTCGCGGTCACAAACTTGAGATTCATGTTTCTTCACCCACTTTCGTGGTTTGATCTTGATTCTAATTGCTGCAAATAATTCGACATTCTCATCAATGTCTTCAACCTGTTCAGCATCAAAACTGGCTACATGATCTCCACCCGGTGTTACCTCCGGTAAAGTCTTCACTAATACTGAACCGACTGGAGATGGTGGAGTAGCATCAACTTCCACCCGTTGCGATACTTCCTTAGTCTTCGTCCACTCCACCTGCTGAGAGACGGTAGATTTCAACACTGAAGTCTCATCTAACGTGACATGCTGACTCAATACGATTTTCTTATTTTTGGGTCCCATAACCTGTACCCTTTCATATTTCTTCTGATACCCAAAAACACAAACTTTTTTACTCGCGGATTTACCATGCCATAATTGGCACTAAAGTAGGCCGGACTTTCAAATTCCCGCAGAAAATCATGACCTTGAGTAGCTTTCCCAGGCCAAACTTCTAGTGGAGTTTTACCTCCTATCACAGTCGATGATAATCCATTTATGAGATGGCTAGCATACACAATCGCCTCAGCCCAAAATGATTTCTCTAATCGTGCATTAGACAACAAATACTGAGCCTTCTCTAGAAAGGAACGGTTTATCTCATTAGCTTGTTGGCCCAAAGGCCCATCACTCTAGTTTTGATGATGATCAACTCATGTAGTTATAATACTAATGATCTTGTATTTATTTAGTTTCAGATTTGTGATCAAGATCTTAGTAGGCGTGTAGTTTCAACAAAGGATTTAAAGTCAAGTTTTTGAGCTAACACGGTTTGATTCAAGAGCTTGTGCATCAAGACCACATCAAGTACTCAAGAGGAGTCTAGCTCTATGGATCGTGTTTGGACCAAGTCAAGAAGGAGAAGAAGACTTCAAGTGAAGACTTCAAGATCAAGACTTGTGTCTAGATTTGTTTTTTTAAGATTTTGTTTTTAGAAAATTAAAATATTTTGATTTATATTGCCTATATGCAAGGAGAGCTTAACATCTCTTCTACATATAGATTCATGTTGAGTGTATCTTATATTGAGGAGCTTGACAACTCTTCTTTATGCGGTACACGTGTGTAGGGAGAGCTTCACATCTCCTCTTATGCATTGCATATTATGCGTTATGTGAATTAGGGCTTGTTATCCCTCTTTCATGTAATGTATATGTGTAGGAAAGTTAACTTAACGTCTTCCTCTTCATGAATGTATATCGCATATATTCTTTATTGATTTATTTAATGTCACCCTTTTATTGATTTTTACTTTTGACAAAAAGGGGGAGAACATTTTGTTTTTACTTTAACCCCTTTGTTGATGATTGACAAAAGGGAGAGAAGTATTTGAGAAGTTTTTAGTATATATGCATGTTTTCCTTACTTTATTCATAAAGGGGGAGAAGGATTTATGTTTATGCATATATGTTTTGTATTACAAATAGGAGAAAAAGAATTTAATTTGTTTTATGTTTAATTAGCATGTTTATCTCCATATATTTGCATACATGTTTATGTGCTTCATTGCCATATTTATTGTTTATTGAGATGCATGAGTTAAGGGGGAGCTTCTTTGAAGCTTTACTTTAATTTATGCATATATAACTTCATGAGTTTTGTCATCATCAAAAAGAGGGAGATTGTTGGCCAAAGGCCTATCACTCTAGTTTTGATGATGATCAACTCATGTAGTTATAGTATTAATGATCTTGTGTTTATTTAGTTTCAGATTTGTGATCAAGATCTTAGTAGGTGTGTAGCTTCAATAAAGGATTTAAAGTCAAGTTTTGAAGCTAACACGGTTTGATTCAAGAGCGTGTGCATCAAGACCACATCAAGTACTCAAGAGGAGTCTAGCTGTATGGATCGTGTTTGGACCAAGTCAAGAAGGAGAAGAAGACTTCAAGTGAAGACTTCAAGATCAAGACTTGTGTCTAGATTTGTTTTTATAAGATTTTATTTTTAGAATAAAATGTAAAGGGTAGAATAGTTGGTGGATTGCTCAAGTATATCTTATACACACACACTCTTGATTTAGATGAGTTTTCATAAAGAATTTTATTTTGGAAAAATACAAAAGAGTTTTCTTTTTGAAAAATACCGGTTTGGTTTTTTGTATTTAAAGCTTACATGTATTTAACCAAAACCAAATTTAGAGCTTAATGTCAAAACTATAGATATTTCATCATGTATGTGTAGTGGATCATATCCATACACTCTATGCTTCAAATGAGTTTTAAATATCTTGTTTTTGTATTTGGAGAAGTTTGGAAATATAAGTTTTGGAAAAATCAATTTTGGAAAAATACAGTTTTCGTTTTTAGCCAAAATTTTCAAGTTACAAAAATAGTTCAAATTGTTTGTAACATGTCTTGATTTTGTGCAAGCATGTTTGATTATCAAAGTATAATGTTAAAACTATTTTTGTAAATTTTTCATGATTTTATGGGATTTTATTTGAGCCAAAATAACCAAGTTTTTAATCCCAGAAATTTTCTGTACTGGCTTCTGCCGGTCGACCGGACCGGTCGACCGGGCTTGAAGTCGGTCGACCGACATGCGCAGACGTGCACGCCAGTTCTGGCTGGAGGGCCGGTCGACTGACCCGGTCGACCACAGAGAGCTTCTGCTCTCTGGAAAGCCCCAGTCGACCGGACAGAGAGTTTGCTCTCTGTATCCAGGCCACGGTCGACCGGCCGGTCGACCGCTGGCACAACGGTCAGATTTTTGACCGTTGGCCGTCGACCGGGCGGTCGACCGACAGGCCGACCTGGCTCCAACGGCTAGTTTTTCTAGCTCTATAAATTGGGGCTTTTGGGGGCTGTAATCTATAAGATTTTTAAGTGGGTTTTGAGCTAGTTTTTTCAACTCCATTAAGAAGTTTTCTCCACTTATTTGAGAGCAAATATTTCCAATCAAAAGGGGAGTTTATCAAGAGTGTTTTCAAAGTGATTTTTTTGAGTTTTTCACCACACATTCCATCCTTGTTTTTCTCACAAACACTTGAGCAACCCATTGATATATTCATCCTATAGGAGTGTTCTTGTGAGATTATTTTTAGGTGATCAAAGTGTTGTGATCACCAAAGACTTCATCTTTGTTCTTTGAGGAGGCGGACGGTTGTGTTCGCGGTGTTTCGAGTTCGTGTATGAACTCGGTGTTTGAGGTGCGGCCTCGGTGAGCTAGTGTGCTTGCGGTGTGTACGGGACTAGAGAGTCCAAGGAGTTCAAGTGTGAACACGCCTTGTAGGTGTTGCGGCACCGAGTGATCCGGTGGGATCGATTTTAGTGGAAATCCTTCAAGTGTGAAGGCGGGGACGTAGAGCAAGTGTGCTCGAACCTCGAAACAAATCTCCCGTGTTTGCGATTGCTCACTCTCTATCTCTTACTCTTGTTTATATTTTGCATGCTTTATTGTCTTTATCATTATATGCTTGATATATATTGTGAGCTCATATTGTATATGCTTGGGGATTGTTTGCTAACACTTGTATTCAACCAAGAGAGCCAACGCGGCACCTCAACTCTTATTTAGAGGAATCTTGAGGAGTTAGTCTAGAGCCCTTCACGGGAAATTCGGCTACACTCTTGTGTTATACGTTGTGTTTAGTGTAATAAGTTTTAGTTTGCATTAAATAGTTTTTAATTCCGCATTTAGTGACCATTAGATTAGCCATCACCTATTCACCCCCCTTTAGGTGATTTTCATAGCCAACCCAGGTATTCCATCTGTGAAGTGAGTACCAATACCAGTGTCCTGGCCAAATTGTAGGAATTGGTTCTTATATCTTTCAACATTACTATTTTGTAGCTTCTTGATCTTCCTACCAGTCCGCTTCTCCATCATATCCTTTCACTTCGCCAACATATCTAAGGCTTCACACCTTTGTCTCATGGAATATATCTAACAATGCTTAAATAAATTTTCAATAAAAGAGACAAAGTACCTGTGAGCTCCAAGCGATGCAGTCTTAATAGGTCCCCAAATACTTACGTGAACACAATCAAGAAGACCTTCTGAGTGGTGAGTTGTGGTGCTGAATTTCACTTTCTTCTTGTCCAGAATGCTGTGTTCACCAACCAAGTTGCAGGTAGCAGCACCTTCCAATGATCCCTTCTTTGCTGCGCGCGGGACAACAACCGCTTGAGGAATCCACATCAAACAGAGACAGATGCAGCCGGAGATGTACTTAACACGACAAGAATCGAGAAACAACAGATAAAAGAAAATCAATACAGTATTTAACGAGGTTCGACAATTTGCCTACGTCCTTGGGGCAAGGGAAGAGGGATATTGTAACGCCCCGATCCGGCGGGTACGGAGACGTTACTGCGACGTATATACGCAGGTCAGAAATACCCTCACGTATATACACTAAGCATCAGTACATGCAAGAATCAGAGTACGGAAGCACGTGGTGCATTATACATTCCAACACATGGGTACAATTACAAAGTTATCACCAGAGGTGACAAATATTATAATAATATTACATCACCAATATGGCGCAATTGCGAGAATACAAAGAGATATACAAGTATGAACAGTATAAATGGAGGCTCAGAGTCATAACAGAAAAACTCTAGAGCCGAATAGGAGGCCTGGAAGGATGAGGCTCTGAACGGTCTGCTGGAGATCCACGCTACCGCTGCGCCACTCTGATCAGCAACTGGGAGAATCCACACGCTCCAAGCTCCATGACCTGGACATGAGGATCCAGAGGAGTCAGAACTCCCCGGCGAGTGGTGATGCGAAAGCCAAGTGGCGAGCATAGATAAGCACATGTGTATCGATAAATCCAAGTCATAAACATGCATTAAAAATCGTGTCGTGAGTATCAGCATACAGGAACAAGTAGATATACAGCATATGATGTCAAGCAGGGAAGACTTGTGAAATAGAACACAAGTGAAAAGGCAGGATATGAACGGGTATAGTATAATAATCATAAAACTGAAAATCCGAAGTAAAACCGAGTACGAGCAAATCTGATTGTACAGGTTTAGGTCACGGCTCCATGAGATTAGTACCTCGAAGGAATAATCCAAACAAGGAAACCCTCATCTATATACTTTTACCTCATGTTACCGTAATCTGAGCGCGTACAACCCGGGTTACAAAACAATGCAATAAATTGTATATTAGCATCTTATATAATTGGGGCCATCTAAGTTGTAGGTTTTAGTATGCGTCCCATTCCATATACTTTCACTTACAACTTATAGAGCAAGTTATTTGGAAACTGATAAAGTTCGATGAATCATGTTTCGGATGGGCCCCGTACATGCCCGGGACAACGGTCCAGGAGTATCCGGTGCTGAGCCGGAACGTACCGCTAGGTACCGGGACTTATTTACGCCCGAACAGGAATAGAGTATCGCAGATCCCATAGAAATAGGCCTAGGGCGTGTGCATACCCGGCAGGAATAAACAGGAGTAGGGGTGTCAGCACACCCCACGAAATCCCTGGTGGCCGCCAGGTGATCCCTCAAGTATGTGGCCACGCGTGACTCGATAAGACCACCATAAACATGATTAATCAGGGCCCATCAGTTTCCCCCAAACCGGGTACAAGTTGTCTTATAATAATTTAATATATAGTTAGCAATTCACAGGAATAAAGGATCAGGACATGATCAGGAATTTAGGAGTACATGTATACTATAGATTCGGGTCACTGTATATATAATATAAGATAACAAGCACATGATTCAAGTCACAGGTCAAGTATTAGTATGTCAGGAGGCAGGTGATAAGTCATGTCATAACGAGGAGCAAGTGTCCAGTAGTAGCATGGCAAATGATAACATATCAGTTGTCAAGAGATACATAATGCAAATACAAGTCGATCCGATAAAAGGGAAAATCGATTGGAGGCGAGGACACTCGCCTAAATCTACAGAAAATACTGTGAAGTCCCTGATCTCCGGAATTCAGGTAACCAACACTTAAACGCGTTAAAGAGAGTGATAGATAGAGAGGAGAAAATCAAGAGAGAGAAAGAGAATGAGAGAGAGGAGAGAGAAAGTGAGAGCTAGAGAGAGTGCACAAGGAGAGAGAGTGTGCACAGGAGGACGCGGGTTTGAGAGTGAGACGCAGGGGTCGCAGACGCGGGAGTTGCGTCGCGCAGAGGCTACAAACGCAGGGCTCGAGACCCGCGTTTAAGCAAGGGCACGAGGAGAACGCAGACGCGAGTATGAACTCCGTGTCACGTTGATATAAGAACGCGTGGATCGCGTTAAAGAGTTGCTTGAACGCGGGGGTGAGCCGCGTCTAGCAATAGAATGAAAGAGAGAGAGAGACATGACAAGAGAGGGGGGAGAGAGAGACGCAGGAACAGAAAAAGAGAGAGACGCAGGGAGATCAAGGAACAGAGAAGGAATGGAAAAAGAAGAAAGAAGAAGAAAGAAAAAAGAAAGAAAGAAGAGAAGAAAAGAAAGAAGGAAAGGAAAGAAAAGAAAGAAGAATGGAAGGGGGATGGTCGGCCATGGCCGGCGGTCACCGGCGACGGCCGGAGTTGGCCGGAGTTGGCTGAAAACTGGTAGCCCAAGCGATATGTGGAGGGGTGCAAGTGTAGTTAGAATGGAAAAATTGGAGTTTTGGAGATGGTGTTTCGGAGAGCGACGAGTAGGTCCGTTGGAAAGAGAATGACGAGGAGAAGAAGATGGTGTGTTTCGTGGTGGCCAAGGCGGTGTAGGTGGTGGTGGAGATGGAGGAGAAGATGGTGGTGGAAATGAGTTATTTGGTGAAAAGAGAGGAAGAAGAAGGTGGTGTGGTGGTGGAGTTATGGTTGTTGTTGTTGTTGGAATGGAGCAGTAGATGGAGGAGAAAAAGATGGTGGAATAGGTGGTGGAAATGGAGGGGAGAGGTGGAGCATGGAGGGTGGATGGCCAAAGGAAAAGCAAGGGCTGCTGCCATTTGCTTGCTGGAAACGAAAGAAAGGAAGAAAAATGAAAGAAGGAAAAAAGGGGTGGTTATATAAGGGGGAAAAATTATATAATAATATTGCCATCCAATCAAAACAAAAGAGGCTTCACAAATGGGACTTGCGTCTCCATTTAAAGAACCTGCGTCCCCATGAAATGAAATCCGCATCTGGGAAAAAATAGCTAGACGCGGAGATTAACTCTGCGTCCAGAAGGAAAACGCAAGATCGCGTTTAACAAAAAGGACAAAAGTCAGATTTGACTTGATTGGAATTGATTAGCAGTGCATTAAATACAGTATGGAGAGGATCTCTGCATTAAATGCGGAATCCAGGTTTGGTGAAACTCGCGTCTAGCGAGGAGAGAGAAAAAGTAAAATATTTGGATAAAATTCCGGTATCTGGGAAAACACCGAAAACTCCAGAAAAGTCCAAAATATAAGGTAGCTTGGAAAGCCTCCCAAAAATTCTCAAAAATAATAAATATTATATAAAGATTTTTTGGTGAAATCAATTTTTAGAAATTCAATCCATTTTCAAAATAAAAATCCTGAAGTCAACCGTTGACACCGGTCTACACCGGGTCGGCCAGATTTTGATAAAATCTGAAAAATCTCAGAAAAAATATTTAGATAGAAAATATGATTTTAAGAAATGATGTGAAAGCTGTTTTTAGAAATTTTACTCCCTTTGTAAATTAAAAATCCGAGAATCGAGTAGCAGAATTGGTCGACCCCGGGTTTTGAAGATTTACAACTTAATTCAGGAAAATTTCAGAAAATCATAGAAAATCTAAAATATTGAAAAACGATGTTTAAAACTGAAATCAGTTAAATCGGAATAGCAAGAAGATCAAATCGAGCAATTTACTAGGATCGGGTTCCCGGTTCAGACTAGGGCTGACTCTGAGTCCGTGAATCCAGTTCCAAGACAAAAAGATCATATAAATAATTCATAATACAAAACAAATATAGGAAGTAAATCAAAAAATACGACCGAAAAATCTGAATACGCAACTAAGTACGTATTCCGGGAGCGGGGTGTTACAATCCATCCACCTTACAAAAATTGCGTCCTTGCAATTTCGATAAGGGGTAAATTGAACACAAAGAGGACAAGGGCGGAATTTATACCAATCAAGATATGAAGCACTATGGGTAGGGCTCTCAAGTCGACTGAACAATAATCTGAATGTAAACGTCTTCTGCACTTCCTGCTGTATGAATCTTCGAACGATGCCAAATAATACTGGTTGATAACACTGCTTAGCAATAGAATTCCCGCGGTACTGCATACTTGATAACTCTCCGAGAATAGGCCAGAATACTGAAGATAAAGAAAACCCTGATAGTATTGAGCATAATAAAGAAGACCGATAATCAAGAATTCCGAATACCAGGCATCGATCACTCTGAAAGATATAGCCGAGAATATAGAATAACCGTAGAAAATCCGGATACCGCCTTCTGAAAGATAACTCGATCGTTGATCAATGTCGAGAATGCCCGAGCACCGTAGAGTTGACCGAAGAGATCATATAATAGTGTCATTCAAAACTAGCCAGTACCTCTCTACTATAGCCATATCTTAAGTTGGTATAAAGGCTACAAAAAACCAAAACAGAGGAAAGATGGAAGGGATTAGGAATCAAAGGAAGGATGATCAAGAAGAAGATAACTCTGCACTTGTAGTTGGATTGTATAATCGGGACTCATGCATTCCAGCTGCAAATTTCTTTACCATTAATTTGCCATCTGGACGTACTGAGGATGCGAGAGCCTAAGCTCTGATACCACCCTGTAACGCCCCGATCCGGCGGGTACGGAGACGTTACTGCGACGTATATACGCAGGTCAGAAATATCCTCACGTATATACGCTAAGCATCAGTACATGCAAGAATCAGAGTACAGAAGCACGTGGTGCATTATACATTCCAACACATGGGTACAATTACAAAGTTATCACCAGAGGTGACAAATATTACAATAATATTACATCACCTATATGGCGCAATTGCGAGAATACAAAGAGATATACAAGTATGAACAGTATAAATGGAGGCTCAGAGTCATAACAGGAAAACTCTAGAGCCGAGTAGGAGGCCTGGAAGGATGAGGCTCTGAACAGTCTGCTGGAGATCCACGCTACCGCTGTGCCACTCTAATCAGCAACTGGGAGAATCCACACGCTCCAAGCTCCATGACCTGGACATGAGGATCCAGAGGAGTCAGAACTCCCCGGCGAGTGGTGATGTGAAAGCCAGTGGCGAGCATAGATAAGCACATGTGTATCGATAAATCCAAGTCATAAACATGCATTGAAACCGTGTCGTGAGTATCAGCATACAGGAACAAGTAGATATACAGCATATGATGTCAAGCAGGGAAGACTTGTGGAATAAAACACGAGTGAAAAGGCAGGATATGAACGGGTATAGTATAATAATCATAAAACTAGAAATCCGAAGTAAAACCGAGTACGAGCAAATCCGATTGTACAGGTTTAGGTCACGGCTCCATAAGATTAGTACCTCGAAGGAATAATCCAAACAAGGAAACCCTCATCTATATACTTTTACCTCATGTTACCGTAATCTGAGCGCGTACAACCGGGTTACAAAACAATGCAATAAATTGTATATTAGCATCTTATATAATTGGGGCCATCTAAGTTGTAGGTTTTAGTATGCGTCCCATTCCACATACTTCCACTTACAACTTATAGAGCAAGTTATTTGGAAACTGATAAAGTTCGATGAATCATGTTTCGGATGGGCCCCGTACATGCCCGGGACAACGGTCCAGGAGTATCCGGTGCTGAGCCGGAACGTACCGCTAGGTACCGGGACTTATTTACGCCCGAACAGGAATAGAGTATCGCAGATCCCATAGAAATAGGCCTAGGGCGTGTGCATACCCGGCAGGAATAAACAGGAGTAGGGGTGTCAGCACACCCCACGGAATCCCTGGTGGCCGCCAGGTGATCCCTCAAATATGTGGCCACGCGTGACTCGATAAGACCACCATAAACATGATTAATCAGGGCCCATCAGTTTCCCCCAAACCGGGTACAAGTTGTCTTATAATAATTTAATATATAGTTAGCAATTCACAGGAATAAAAGGATCAGGACATGATCAGGAATTTAGGAGTACATGTATACTATAGATTCAGGTCACTATATATATAATACAGGATAACAAGCACACGATTCAGGTAACAGGTCAAGTATTAGTATGTCAGGAGGCAGGTGATAAGTCATGTCATAACGAGGAGCAAGTGTCCAGTAGTAGCATGGCAAATGATAACACATCAGTTGTCAAGAGATACATAATGCAAATACAAGTCGATCCGATAAAAGGGGAAAATCAATTGGAGGCGAGGACACTCGCCTAAATCTACAGAAAATACTGTGAAGTCCCTGATCTCCAGAATTCAGGTAACCAACGCTTAAACGCGTTAAAGAGAGTGATAGATAGAGAGGAGAAAATCAAGAGAGTGAAAGAGAATGAGAGAGAGGAGAAAGAAAGTGAGAGCTAGAGAGAGAAGTATATGGAGAGAGAGAGAGAGAGAGTGTGTGCACAAGGAGAGAGAGTGTGCACAGGAGGACGCGGGTTTTGAGAGTGAGACACGGGGGTCGCAGACGCGGGAGTTGCGTTGCGCAGAGGCCACAAACGTAGGGCTCGAGACCCGCGTTTAAGCAAGGACACGAGGAGAACACAGACGCGAGTATGAACTCCGCGTCACGTTGATATAAGAACGCGTGGATCGCGTTAAAGAGTTGCTTGAACGTGGGGGTGAGCCGCGTCTAGCAATAGAATGAAAGAGAGAGAGACAGGACAAGAGAGAGAGGGAGAGAGAGAGACGCAGGAACAGAAAAAGAGAGAGACGCAGGGAAGATCAAGGAACAGAGAAGGAATGGAAAAAGAAGAAAGAAGAAGAAAGAAAAAAGAAAGAAAGAAGAGAAGAAAAGAAAGAAGGAAAGGAAAGAAAAGAAAGAAGAATGGAAGGGGGATGGTCGGCCATGGCCGGCGGTCACCGGCGACGGCCGGAGTTGGTTGGAGTTGGCCGGAAACCGGTAGCCCAAGCGATATGTGGAGGGTGCAAGTGTAGTTAGAATGGAAAAATTGGAGTTTTGAAAATGGTGTTTCGGAGAGCGACGAGTAGGTCCGTTGTTAAAGAGAATGACGAGGAGAAGAAGATGGTGTGTTTCGTGGTGGCCAAGGCGGTGTAGGTGGTGGTGGAGATGGAGGAGAAGATGGTGGTGGAAATGGGTTATTTAGTGGAAAGAGAGGAAGAAGAAGGTGGTGTGGTGGTGGAGTTATGGTTGTTGTTGTTGTTGGAATGGAGGAGGAGATGGAGGAGAAAAAGATGGTGGAATAGGTGGTGGAAATGGAGGGGAGAGGTGGAGCATGGAGGGTGGATGGCCAAAGGAAAAGCAAGGGCTGCTGCCATTTGCTTGCTGGAAACAAAAGAAAGGAAGAAGAATGAAAGAAGGAAAAAAGAGGGGTGGTTATATAAGGGAGAAAAATTATATAATAATATTGCCATCCAATCAAAACAAAAGAGGCTTCACAAATGGGACTTGCGTCTCCATTTAAAGAACCTGTGTCCCCATGAAATGAAATCCGCGTCTGGGCAAAAATAGCCAGACGCGGAGATTAACTCTGCGTCCAGAAGGAAAACGCAAGATCGCGTTTATCAAAAAGGACAAAAGTCAGATTTGACTTGATTGGAATTGATTAGCAGTGCATTAAATGCAGTATGGAGAGGATCTCTGCATTAAATGCGGAATCCAGGTTTGGTGAAACTCGCGTCTAGTAAGGAGAGAGAAAAAGTAAAATATTTGGATAAAATTCCGGTATCTGGGAAAACACCAAAAACTCCGGAAAAGTCCAAAAAATAAGGTAGCTTGGAAAGCCACCCAAAAATTCTCAAAAATAATAAATATTATATAAAGATTTTTTGGCGAAATCGATTTTTAGAAATTCAATCCCATTTTCAAAATAAATCCTGAAGTCAACCGTTGACACCAGTCGGTCCAGTCTACACCGGGTCGGCCAGATTTTGATAAAATCTGAAAAATCTCAGAAAAATATTTAGATAGAAAATATGATTTTAAGAAATAATGTGAAAGCTATTTTTAGAAATTTTACTTTCTTTATAAATTAAAATCCGAGAATCGAGCAGCAGAATTGGTCGACCCCGGTTTTGAAGATTTACAACTTAATTCAGAAAAATTTCAGAAAATCATAGAAAATCTAAAATATTGGAAAACGATGTTTAAAACTGAAATCGGTCAAATCGGAATAGCAAGAAGACCAAATCGAGCAATTTACTAGGATCAGGTTCCCGGTTCAGACTAGGGCTGACTCTGAGTCCGTGAATCCAGTTCCAAGACAAAACGATTATGTAAATAATTCATAATACAAAACAAATACAGGAAGTAAATCAAAAAATACGACCGAAAAATCTGAATATGCAACTAAGTACGTATTCCGGGAGCGGGGTGTTACAGATATTATTGATTCAACAATCAATACAAGTTAATACAGAGGGATACTTTCTTGAGATTTTCAGAGATTTCTCAGGGATACAATACATGAGGGCTCTAACCCTTATTTATAGCCACAGAGTCTCAGAGATTTAGAAAACACTGATTGGATTCAACCTCAAAACAGAAAGGAGTCTGAATCTAGAAAAGAGACGAAACGCGTCTGTCAGTTGACCGACCAGTTTACCAACCCTTATCCTCGGTCGACCGGCCCGGTCGACCAGGACCAACCGAGAGCAGCTATCGGTCGACCGGGCGGTCGACCGGGCCCTATCCTGGCCTACTGCATGCGCCGTTCTTACTCCTTTTGACTTTCGATTTCTGTGCTATCTTCCTCTATCTCCTCTATCTTCTCTCTCCTTACAGAATACAACTGCTACTTAATCATTTTGCTTCTCAGTTTAAATTCTGGTGACGGTTTTTCTTCTTTTTGAGGGGAAAGGTAGGAAATCCCGTACCTTCCCCGTTTTGGGGTGAAAGTTCCTGGTTTTTAAACCTTCGAGCCTTGAGCATGTGATGTCTTTTCTTTCATAGCCCCTGTGCAAACTTGTCTAACCAATTGGTCGGTTAAATTATCACAGTGGCCATTCTTTATCAGGTCTAGTTTCTGATAATACTGGAGAAAGATTCAACGTTGTAGTAAAAGACTCGGGGGATTAATGAATGCATTAACGTTGCCAAACTGAAGATTCAAATACTAGGACAATTGCTAATCCTACCATAAACTTCTAGAAACAAAGAACAAGAAAAACAATCACATTGAGCATGAAAATCTACTGACAAGATGATGAACCTTTTGATGCATATAAACTCTGATCAAGCAGTATGGATTTGACATGTGGACATGAAACAATAAGCATATGGACACAACAAAACCCAAACGTTCAGTATATGAATACACTGTGGATATGGGAATAATGAAATTTTATGTATGTTTTGTGTGAACATGCGTGCGTCACTGTGCTTTATCTATAAAATGAACCTGTGAGGCTAAAAATGGTTAAACTTTAAAGAAACAAATAACATGGATATTATGAAGCATTTTCCAAGTGATAAAAATCAGTAGCTACCCTGGCAACATCATTCTTGTTATAAGATTGGAAAAGTCATATAAATGCATGAACAAATAAATAATTCAGGTAATTAAAGGAGGTGTAACAATGAAATGCTTAGCCAGGAAGATCAATAACTTCATTCAGGTATTTTGTTTCATTTTCTTATGTAGGCTTCAAGGAAAACAAGAGGGAAATAGAGAGCGGATCAAGAATATTTCTTCTTTCTTTCTTTGGTTGTTGAAAGAATACGAATGAGGAGAAAAGAGAGACAGAAAATTCATTATACATACTCAAGAAAAGATAAAAAAACGTGTGAAATAACAATGACATGGCAAAAGTGTACCGTGTGTCTGACATACTTCATAGATTGTATTGGGTTTTGGTCTGTTGGAATTGAAGAATATAAAGGCGAATCTTCGAGTTGAATTATGGCGAGATCCGTTGATCGAATCAACTGGATGATGGTTGGAGTGTGTTCTCCTTCCATTGGGGATGAACGTGGTATATTCACATGTTCAATTCCGACTTCGAATGAATGAGATATTCAAGTCCAAAGATTGCCTAATTCAAAACCAAATGGGACTAAAGGTAGCTAAAAGCATTTAGTCCCACATTGGCCATGGGATGAAAGTTTGTGATGTATATATAGAGAAAATTGAGAACAAAGGGCGTGCCCTTTGGGTACTTGGAGTTTTCGCGCGCGCGAAAAGGAGGGAATTATGCTCGCACGTGCGTGCGCGCGCGCCGCCGCTGGCGGCGGCGGCCGGCGCCGGGACCGGGTCTGGGTTTGGGTTTGGGTTCCCTACCTGGCCTGGTTCTTTTTGAATCGGGTCTCGAAGTATGGGCCGAACCAACTCCGCTCCCGAACCGGACCGAACCCGCTCCGCTGTCAGGTTGCGAACCTGTTGGACTGCCAACAGTCGCGAACCAATTAGACTGCCAACGGGTGCAAACCAGTTGGACTGCCAACAGTCGCGAACCAATTGGACTGCCAACGGGTGCAAACCAGTTGGACGCCCAAAGGTTGCGAACCAGTTGGACGCCCAAAGGTTGCAATGGTTGGGTCGAAAGGTTGCAATCTTTCAGTCTTGTTGGCCCCTCCTGGAGTGCTATATAAAGCACTCCAAACTCTCAATTGAAAGACACCAATTACACCAATTACAACACCAAGAGCGAACACTTCTCTTCTCTCTCTCTGAGTTCTGAACACTTCAATTTTTCTGGAACTGGGGAGTAGAGTTCTGAAGTGACTTCCAAAAGGGAAGTGGGAAATCCGTAACTCGGTTTCCGAAGCGACTTCCAACGAAGATTCTGCAAAATTGTTCTGAAAGAGGAATCAGAAAATTCAACAGATTCTTTTATAAGAATTGTTGTCTGAATCTGGTACTTCTGAAGAAGATATTCTTCTACCTTCCTTCGTCCTCAACAGTGGGTGCTCCTCCAGAGAGTAAAGGCAAATATTCGTTTGAAATTTGTCCTTGTACCGCTGCTTCAATGATCCTGTGAAGGTACTGGTTGACTACGATTCGACCGTACGGTGATTTGGTAGTGCAATCCAAATACCGTGAAAGAGTGTTGTATCTTGGGAGACCAGCGTCCATTATCCCGTTAGCACCGGTGCGGGGGACGTAATTGTCTTAAGGAGATTCGCTTTAAGCGTACCTCACTCTAAATACTGTATAAGTGGATTAAGTCCTTTATATAGGGGATATACTTTACAGTATATCGAGACTGACTTAGATTCAGTCTAATTGGTGCTTTAACCAAGGAAGGAAATTGAAAGGTGGTTCTTAAATTAAGGAACGTTCTATTGAACGGAAAACCTCCCACCTGATATTTGCCGACCTGGCCAATTAGATTGTTGATATCTCAGTGATCTTGATTAGTTGTCAGATTGATTCTTATTAAGCAGAATACCAACATTCTTAAGACAATTAAGTTTCTTACTTTTGTTCTGCTTGAACTTGCAGAAGATGTCTGAGACAAATCAAGATAGCTCAAGCAAGGCACCAAACATGCTACAAGCATTGATGCCTACTCCACTTCCTAACCCGAAGCCGGAGAAGCCAGGAAAATTTGATGGCACAGAATTCAAGAGGTGGCAACAGAAGATGCTCTTCTATTTGACCACTCTTCATCTGGCCAAATTCCTGCAGGAGGATCCACCAGAACCCGGAACTGATCGGGGCTCAGTCCTTGCAGTCGATGCTTGGACACAAGGTGACTTTCTTTGTCGAAATTATGTTTTAAATGGACTGGATGACTCTCTTTACAATGTCTACAGTCCTATCACTACGGCAAAGAAGTTATGGGCCAGTCTTGACAAGAAGTACAAGACTGAGGATGCTGTACCAAGAAGTTCGTCGTAGGACGATTTCTGGAGTACAAAATGGTGGACAACAAGACTGTAATCAGTCAGGTGCAAGAGTTTCAACTTATCTTGCACGAGATAGAAGCCGAAGGTATGATTCTTCCTGAAACTTTTCAGGTGGCTACTATCGTGGAGAAACTCCCACCTGCGTGGAGAGATTTCAAGAACTACCTTAAGCACAAGCGAAAGGAGTTGAAGTTGGAAGATCTCATTGTGAGGCTTCGAATCGAGGAGGACAACAGAAAGTCCGAGAAAAGGAGCAGTAAGAACTCCTACGAAGCAAAAGCTAATGTGATCGAAGACTCAAAGGGAAAAGCGTCTACTTCCAAAGGCTTAAAGCGGAAGAAGACTTCCCAGGGTACAAAGGCAAGGTCCAAGAAGGCAAGAGCATGCGCTTCAAGGGAACTTGCTACATCTGCAACAAAGAGGGGCATAAGGCGAATGAATGTCGCAGCCGTCTCAAACAAAATAAGAATCTTGTTGATGGTCTTTTTAAAGACAATGTTGCAGTGGTAGACAAAAAGTCTGTGTATTTGTACCCGAAGCTTATAAATAAAGGAAATTCTTCTGTTTATTTGCTTGAGTCTCCTATTTTGTGGCATGCTAGATTAGGGCATGTAAATTCTTGAGTCTCCTATTTTGTGGCATGCTAGATTAGGGCATGTAAATTACAAGTCTTTGAAGAACTTGTCTAATCTGGGATATATTCCTAAACTCAACTTGGAAGAAATTCGCAAGTGTGAGATTTGTGTTGAGGCCAAGTTGGCGAAAAATTCATTTCACTCAATTGATCGAAATACAGAACCTTTAGGGTTAATTCATAGCGATCTGTGTGACTTGAAATTTATGCCAACTAGAGGCGGTAAAAAGTATTTCATTACTTTTATCGATGACTGTACAAGATACTGTTATGTGTATCTTTTAAACAGTAAGGATGAGGCAATAAATATGTTTATAACATATAAAGCCGAAGTTGAGAATCAACTTAACAAGAAAATCAAGATTCTAAAATCCGATAGAGGCGGAGAATATGAATCAAATGATTTTAGTGAGTTATGTGCTAGTTTTGGTATAATCCATCAAACTACAGCACCATACACTCCTCAGCAGAATGGAATTGCTGAACGGAAGAATAGAACTTTGAAGGAGATGGTTAATTCCATGCTCGTAAGTTCTGGAGCTCCGCAGAATTTGTGGGGGGAAGCTCTATTAACTGCAAATCATATTCTAAATAGAGTACCCCACAAGAAACTTGGTCTAATACCATTCGAGTTATGGCATGGAAGGACACCTTCCTACCATTACCTCAAAATGTGGGGGTGCCTTGCAAAGGTGCTGGCACCATTACCCAAAAAGACTAAGTTGGGAGCAAAAACTATGGACTGCATATTCATAGGTTATGCCTTGAATAGCAGTGCCTACAGATTTCTGGTTCATAAATCAGAAATACCTGATATTCATGTAAACATGATTATCGAATCTCGAGATGCTGTGTTCTTTGAAGATATCTTTCCGTACAAACGGGAAGCAGATAAGACTTATGGAAAGAACACACGAGATGGCGTTCAGGGACGAAAGTTCCGAGGAACCGAATGTTAATGCGGAAACTGAACCAAGAAGAAGTCAAAGATCTAGAATCTCAAAATCTTTTGGTGCAGATTTCATAGCATACAGTATTGAGAGCGAGCCTCAAACATTTAAAGAGGCTATGTCAACCCCAGAAGCACAAATGTGGAAAGAAGCTATAAATAGCGAAATAGAATCCATACTAAGTAATCATACTTGAGAATTGGTAAACTTGCCTCCTGGAAGTAAACCAATTGGGTGTAAGTGGATTTTCAAACGAAAATTAAAACCCGATGGATCTATCGATAAGTACAAGGCTAGATTAGTAGCCAAGGGTTATCGGCAAATAGAAGGACTTGACTACTTTGATACTTATTCACCAGTAACAAGAATAACGTCCATTCGGATGTTAATAGCAATTGCAGTATTGCACAACTTAGATATCCATCAAATGGATGTCAAGACTGCATTCTTAAATGGTGAATTAAGTGAAGAGATATATATGGAGCAACCAGAAGGATTTAAAGTCAAGGCCAAGAACACAAGGTGTGTAAATTGGTAAAATCCTTATATGATTTAAAGCAGGCTCCTAAACAATGGCATGAGAAATTTGATAGTGTCATGATCAAAGATGGATTCACTATCAATGAATGCGATAAGTGTGTTTACACGAAAACAGTTGGAGATGCATGTATCATTGTTTGTCTTTATGTAGACGACATATTGATACTTGGGACTAATATTGAGATTATTAAGTCTACTAAAAGAATATTATCCAACAGTTTTGATATGAAGGATCTGGGGGTTGCTGATGTAATTTAGGAATTAAACTTACTAGAACACCAGATGGAATCAGTCTATCTCAATCTCACTATGTGGATAAGATGATAGAAAGATTCAAGGATCATGGGATAAAAGAGAATACAAATCCTTTTCTCCCACATGTTCATCTTCATAAGAATACAGGAACTGGAATACGCCAGTTGGAGTATTCTCAGATTATCGGAAGTCTAATGTATTTGATGAATTGCACTAGACCCGATATTGCTTACGCTGTAAGCAAGTTAAGTAGATACACTAGTAATCCTAGTGATCTACATTGGACCGCTCTACTACGAGTATTGGGTTACGTATCACATACCAAGGAAAATGCCTTGAGATATGGACAGTATCCACCTGTACTGGAAGGATACAGTGATGCTAATTGGATTGCAGATTCTGAGGAATCAAAATCAACTAGCGGATACGTATTTACTCTAGCAGGAGCAGCGGTATCATGGAAGTCTTCTAAGCAAACATGTATGCCCGTTCCACTATGGAATCGGAATTCATAGCCTTAGATAAGGCTAGAGAAGAAGCAGAATGGTTTCATTTTCTTATGTAGGCTTCAAGGAAAACAAGAGGGAAATAGAGAGCGGATCAAGAATATTTCTTCTTTCTTTCTTTGGTTGTTGAAAGAATACGAATGAGGAGAAAAGAGAGACAGAAAATTCATTATACATACTCAAGAAAAAGATAAAAAAAACGTGTGAAATAACAATGACATGGCAAAAGTGTACCGTGTGTCTGACATACTTCATAGATTGTATTGGGTTTTGGTCTGTTGGAATTGAAGAATATAAAGGCGAATCTTCGAGTTGAATTATGGCGAGATCCGTTGATCGAATAAACTGGATGATGGTTGGAGTGTGTTCTCCTTCCATTGGGGATGAACATGGTATATTCACATGTTCAATTCCGACTTCGAATGAATGAGATATTCAAGTCCAAAGATTGCCTAATTCAAAGCCAAATGGGACTAAAGGTAGCTAAAAGCATTTAGTCCCACATTGGCCATGGGATGGAAGTTTGTGGTGTATATATAGAGAAAATTGAGAACAAAGGGCGTACCCTTTGGTACTTGGAGTTTTCGCGCGCGAAAAGGAGGGAATTATGCTCGCACGTGAGCGCGCGCGCGCGCGCGCGGCGCTAGCGGCGGCCGGCCGGCCGGCCGGCGCCGGCGCCGGCGCCAGGACCGGGTCTGGGTCCGGGTTTGGGTTTGGGTTTGGGTTCCCTACCTGGCCTGATTCTTTTTGAATCGGGTCTCGAAGTATGGGCCGAACCAACTCCGCTCCCGAACCGGACCGAACCCGCTCCGCTGTCAGGTTGCGAACCTGTTGGACTGCCAACAGTCGCGAACCAATTGGACTGCCAACGGGTGCAAACCAGTTGGACTGCCAACAGTCGCGAACCAATTGGACTGCCAACGGGTGCAAACCAGTTGGACTGCCAAAGGTTGCGAACCAGTTGGACGCCCAAAGGTTGCAATGGTTGGGTCGAAAGGTTGCAATCTTTCAGTCTTGTTGGCCCCTCCTGGAGTGCTATATAAATCACTCCAAACTCTCAATTGAAAGACACCAATTACACCAATTACAACACCAAGAGCGAACACTTCTCTTCTCTCTCTCTGAGTTCTGAACACTTCAATTTTTCTGGAACTGGGGAGTAGAGTTCTGAAGTGACTTCCAAAAGGGAAGTGGGAAATCCGTAACTCGGTTTCCGAAGCGACTTCCAACGAAGATTCTGCAAAATTGTTCTGAAAGAGGAATCAGAAAATTCAACAGATTCTTTTATAAGAATTGTTGTCTGAATCTGGTACTTCTGAAGAAAGATATTCTTCTACCTTCCTTCGACCTCAACAGTGGGTGCTCCTCCAGAGAGTAAAGGCAAATATTCGTTTGAAATTTGTCCTTGTACCGCTGCTTCAACGATCCTGTGAAGGTACTGGTTGACTACGGTTTGACCGTACGGTGATTTGATAGTGCTATCCAAATACCGTGAAAGAGTGTTGTATCTTGGGAGACCAGCGTCCATTATCCCGTTAGCACCGGTGCGGGGGACGTAATTGTCTTAAGGAGATTCGCTTTAAGCGTACCTCACTCTAAATACTGTATAAGTGGATTAAGTCCTTTATACAGGGATATACTTTACAGTATATCGAGACTAACTTAGATTCAGTCTAATTGGTGCTTTAACCAAGGAAGGAAATTGAAAGGTGATTCTTAATTAAGGAACGTTCTATTGAACGGAAACCCTCCACCTGATATTTGCCGACCTGGCCAATTAGATTGTTGATATCTCAGTGATCTTGATTAGTTGTCAGATTGATTCTTGTTAAGCAGAATACCAACATGGTCTCTCTCTTATTGAGGGTCCAGCAGGGAGGCCATGTGTGATATCTCAAAGTGAGTCCTTCAAATTGTTAGAGGAAACAAATTTTGGATTCTAATTAAGTATCAAAAATGATTTATTTTGCCAAATTGAAACGAGGATAAGCCAATGGGACTGAGGACATAAAGATGCTGACTATTTTCAACACCTAACAATTCACGCATCACAATCGCCAAAGATTAGATTTACCTCAAGGACCCTCTTGATGAAGTGAATGCTGGTGCCCAGCTGAGCAATTTCACCCTAGGCCGACCGCCACGCCGGGAACAAAGAACGAGGCCGCGGCCGCGGCGGGCGCGTAGAGAAAAAGCATCCCCGTTCTGCCCGAGATCGTGATCTCGTTTGCATTTGTTCCCTTGTTGTCGCCGTTGGGAGAATTCTCGAGGTTCCAGAATTTGGAGTAGCGAAGTGCTTCCTCTGACCTCAGAGAGGCTGGAGTAGGCGAGAGAGGTGAAGCTTATGACGGACATGGCCGAAATAAATAGATTAGGAGGGAGAGGAAACAGGAAGCTCGGCAAGATCAAAGACATCTTTTCTTCTCCTTCTCTTTTTTTCATTGCGTTTTTTGTTTCTACTTCTTGGGTTTGATTTTATTTTTTATGAAAAATGGAAAATAATCGAACGGGAAAATGAGTTTGGGAGGAAGGAGACAGAAGAGATAAAAAATTTTTCTGTCTTGTTTCTTTGATCTTATTATGTGGGTACTTCTCCGGCGCTTCTATCTTTATTTCTTGGGTTTCCCAAGTTGGCGGTTGCAAGAAGGCGCTAGCTATAACAAGTGGTATCATAGCATCCCAGGTTCGTCATGTGATCGTGTGTAGATTCCTAGGGCATCAATTGCTATTTGGCGGAGATTGTGTGTCGATCTCGGAGCAGCGTTGGAACTTTTGTGAGATCATGTGTCGATCTCAAAGCAGCGTTTAAATTGCTCAAGGAATTACACTTGGAGGAGTAGATTGCTTCAAAAACTCTTCGAGGGTTTCGCTTTGAAGTAAAGATCTTATCTTTATCTAATTTGTTTGATTTAACTTCGTTTGTTTTCCGCATTGTTTGAGAAATCAATTGAAAAGATGATTGAAGATAGTACATCTACAGTGAAATCCGTGAACCACATCCATTGAAGATTGATGTAGTGAAGTTCGACGGCAAGAAAAACTTCAGTATGTGGAGATGTGAGGTGACGGATGGATTGACAATATCAAACCTCGAAGACACTCTACGGTTGAAAAAAGGTGCGATTTTACTACTGAAGAAGATTGGAATAAGATAAACCGGAAAGCGTGTGGCTTGATAAGGTCTTACCTGACTCAAGATATCAAGTATCATGTATTGCATGAAACATCTGCTAGACGTTATGAGAGATTCTGGAGAAAAAGTATCTGTCGAAAAGCATCGAATCGCGGTTACAGTTGAAGAGAAGGCTTTATCGTTTCCAGATGAAAAGAGGACACTCCATTGACGAACACATGAATAGCTACACAATGCTTCTTACAGACCTAGTTATGTGGATGTGAAGATCGATGAAGAGGATAAGACAGTGATTTCTTCCTGAAGAAGAGTATGATACCTTTACTCCTACCGTGATCAAAGGAAGATAATCACTTAATTATAATGAGGTATCTACTGCTCTTGTGAATTATGAAGTAGGAGGCAGGACAGATTGTCTTCTTCTGGAGCACAATAGCATAGGCATTGGCGGTAAGAGGCAGGAGCTTCAATTAGAAGGGCAAAGATGTCATGAAAGATCAAAGTCTAGATCAGTTTCAGAGATCTGAAGAAGAACCAGTGCGTCTTATGCAAGGAGTTAGGGCACTAGAAGGTTGATTGTCCGAAAGCCAAAGGTAAGAAGAAGGAGTCGAAGACCGAGACAAATCTCGCACAGTGGTCAGTACTCATGCCAGTACTTCACAGGCGGATGAATCGGACTCAGACTCATCGGTATTTTCTTTCTCTGTTACTACTCCTACCGTGGCTACTCAGATAATGCTGAGTGGAACTTACACACAAGAGTACCTATCATGTGTGCCCAAACATAGATTGATTTTCTAACTTTAGAAGCTAGATGGATGTTTCATTGTCATGGGTGATGATCATCCATGTAACGTGGAAGGGGTGGATACAATTCGTGTCAAGAGTTTTGTAAGATAGTACGAGAATTGCAGGAAGTAAGGTATGTACGTCAACTCAAAAGGAATCTCATCTCTATTGGTGCTTTGAAAACAATGTCTTTATGATATCCATATGAGATGGCGTTCTCGAGATGACAAAAGGCTCAATGGTGGTTATGAAGGGCGTCCGCAAGAACAATCTCTACTACTTGAAGAGTAGTACAGCTACAGGTCAGGTGGAGACTTCTATTTTTCAAATAATGTTTAGACACAAGTCTGGCAGATGAGCTCAGACACAGAGGAGAAAAGTCTTTGCAAGCTCCAACAAATAAGGGATCATAGGAAGGTGCATCTACCTGCCAACTTAAAATTGGGTGAAACACGACATTCTAGACAAGAAGAAGGTGAAATTCAGCACCACTACTCACCACTCTGAAGGTCTTCTTGATTGTGTTCATGTAAGTATTTGGAGACCTGCTAAAACTGTATCGCTTGGAGATCATAGGTACTTTGTCTCTTTATTGATAATTTATCTAGGCATTGTTGGATATACCCATGAGACAAAGGTGTGAAGTCCTAGAGTATGCTGGTGTAGTGGAAGGATATGATGGAGAAGCAGACTGGTAGGAAGATCAAGGAGCTGCAAATTGATAATGTTGAAAGACACAAAACCAATTCCTACAATTTGGCCAGAACACTGGTATTGGTATTCACTTCACAATGGAATATATGGATTGGCTAAGGAGATAAACCGTTCTTTACTGGAGAAGGCTCAGTGTTTGTTGTCTAATGCACAATTATACAAATCGTTTTGAGCTGAGGTTATTGTGTATGCTAGCCATCTCATAAATGGATTATCAACGACTGCGATAGGAGGTAAAACTCTATTGAAAGTTGGTCTGAGAAAGCTGCTTGTTGACTGATTTTTCCTGCACACAAAAATTAGAATATTAGATTAAGAATAGATCGTGCGAGGAATCAGTTCTAATCCGCGGTAGCAGGGCTATGCGGTCGTGATCCTCAAGGAGGGACTGCGATAGAAGCGTTAAGCAAGTTTCTCTAAAAATTTATCTTTTTTTTAGTTAATTTGTTAGTCACGATGGTATTTACAAAGAAAAGTGGGTATTTACAATGAAGTGAAGAAAAGAATTGTGGAAAGAATAGTGTGATTGAGATCTAAACTAAAGAAAGAAGGAAAGAAAAACCTCTTTAGTCCTACTTACCTTGATCCTTTTGCAACGACTTACTTTGTCTTCGAAGGCGTTCAAGCATGGGATATAGGATCTGTTCGTCGCCATAAGCCATCAAGGGCTCTTCTTGGGCTCGGCAGTCTCGAAGCGATTGGATCTCACGGTTTGCAAGTCATCAGAGAGAGAAACAATGAAACAGAAATAGAAGAATAGCACAAAGAAATAAGAACATAAATACACAAGAATAAATAAACAAGAATAAAAGAACAAAAGCTAACCTTGAGTAGATTCTATTAACAATGGAAGAAAAATAAAAACTTACACCGATGTCACCTCAGTACAAGTATGATCCTTCCTCCATGAAAGCACATCCACTCTCAGTTACAAAATTTACAAAATAAAAATCTAACCTAAAACCTAAACCCTAGCTTTTGGCCCTTGGCTCGCCTCTGGACGCTCTGTACGTTGCACTGCAGTGATATTTATAGGTGCAGAAGGCTACAGAGTCCGGGATAAACATCACACGAAATCTGGGATTCTAACATCTGAATTGCCGCGCCTTGCCGAGCATCCGCGGCACTTTTGTGGCTTCTGGCCGCGCGCTTTGGCGCGTGGCCTCTCCTGGTCCGTCCATCTGGGATTTTCCTTCTGGAAATTGAATCCTGGCTCTTAATCTTTGGATTTGAATATAACTTGGGAATCAAGTTACCTAGATCCCAAATCTTTTCCACGAATTTTCCTTCTCTTCTTTTAGCTTTTATCCTATCCTGCAAGTGTTTAGGGTTGAATAGAAGTCTATCCTTCCCTCTTCTTTGTATTTGCAACTTTGGCCCTTGTGTATTTGCAATTTTGACAATTGACTTTTACACCTGGGCTTCAAACATGGGCTTGGATCTGGGCTTTTGGGCTCTTTAAGCTTTATTTATTGTAAAAATAAGAATTCGAGGCCTGCACACAATAATTACAAATTATAATAAATGTGCAGAATTATAAAAAAATATGAAAATGTGACGGTAAATATGATGATAAAAATGCACTTTTGACTACCAATCACACCCCCACACTTATCTTTTGCTCGTCCTCGAGTAAAAATAAAGAAAAGAAAAAAGTTAATCTAACCTAACTCACTTTCGTAGGAATCACGATTGCACTAGCACGTGCAACAAGCCGTTAAACCTCTAGGTTACCCTAGAGGACGAGTGTTGTCTCGTGAGGGTTTCAGCGGATTGCACCCACAAAATCCATAAAAAGGAAAATATTTGAATTATTATTGAAGAGACTAAGTAGTCTATAAGTTTTAGGATTATCATTTTATTCATTCTTCAAACCTGGTCTTTATAAAGTCAATTGTTATTCATTTTAGGTAAGGATTAAAATTGAATGCTAATATAGTCTTTTCGTCACCAAAAATCATATGCACCCTTGTGAATCTAGGAATTCCTTAACTTGGACTCTCATGCCTCTTTATTATTTTTATAACATTATCTAATTTTCTTTCGTGTAAGTATCAAGGCTCTTGAGGCCCTCATACCTAACTAATTGACTATTAGATGTGTTAATATATATTTTTTTATATTTTTTTTTTTGCATGTATAGCTCATCTAATTTTCTTTCGTATAAGTATCAAGGCTTCTTGAGGCCCTCATACCTAACTAATTGATTATTAGATGTGTTAATACATATATTATATTTCTTAGTCTTCTTGGCTTTCTAATCCACCCATGTAACGAACTTAAAGTCGATGACTCCCAAACCGGTGGCTTTAGGGCACCAGGTGAGAAACACCCCGCGGACTCAAATTCGAGTGAATTAGGCCCCAAAACTAAGGACTTTATTTTATTTACTCACCTTTAGGCATGAATACTTATGCTTCTTGAGGCACATATATCAGCTTAATTGGTGATTTTTTTCTTCTTCTTTTTTTTTTTCTTCTTTTTTTTTTATGAGGCACAAGGTCTTTGTCTTAGAATCCTAGATATGCATTTGGTATGCACATTTCATTAAGGTAAAAATCAAGACTAATTATTTATTCAATTTCTCCTCCTATACCTAAAAATTAAACAATTTATTTATTTTGACCAAGTTTTTAGAAATCCTAATCATGATTTTCTAATCCTTAAAACTAACTTAGATTTCTTTCAAAAAATAAGTCAAAATATTTCCTTTTTATAAGTTTTTTTTTAATATTTATTAGCAATTTTTTTTTAAAATTTTTTTTTTGTTTTTTTTTTTTTAAAATGTTAGAACAAATAAAGAGAAAAATATTTTTTTTTTTTAATCTTTCTATGTTAGTAAACCCTCCCCCACACTTATCTCATGCATTGTCCTCAATGTATGAAATGCATGAATGCATGAAGAAAAATGTAAAGAGAGGCAAAGAATAATAGTATACCATAATATGTACAACACATGTATCACTCTCACCTAGAGCTGCTTAGGATTCATCCCTCTAGCTCGTTTCCCATCATTCCAATGGGTTCTCTTTATAAGGCACAATGGGGAGACCAACATTTTTGTTTTAACTTTCTCTCCCCCCAGTTTCATCTTCTTTAGGCTCTTCCTCATCATATGTCCACCTCCATTATTCAAAAATTCATCACACCTTTCAGTTGGAACTTCCTTGCCGAGAAATTCTAGCTCAGTTCCGTACATCTCCTCAAAACTTAAATCAACACTTTTCCCTGGAAGTGAATAATTAACCAACATCTCCTTAATCGGTGTATCTAAACATAGGAGT
Organism: Agave tequilana; assembly: GCA_038442645.1. Classification (NCBI taxonomy): domain Eukaryota; kingdom Viridiplantae; phylum Streptophyta; class Magnoliopsida; order Asparagales; family Asparagaceae; genus Agave; species Agave tequilana. The sequence goes on from JAVJIF010009602.1 coordinate 166,181, forward strand.
TCTTCTTCAAAGAGACTTTCGAAAGTTAAGTCAATCGGAGTTTCTTGAAACTATATTCTCATGCGATATTTCAGTGCTTGGCTCTTTGAAGATACTTAGATCAAATCTTCGTTTTTTAAAGGGAACTTTAAAATTATAATCCTCAACATGTGTCATCTTATCACTAAAATCGCACTTATCCTCAAATAACTTGTCAAGAAATAGAGACTCATTTTCACTTTCTTTTTCACAAATGTTCTCGATGAAGTTCACCTCAAATGTTGGTCTTTAATCTTACGAGATGGTTTTCCAGGTTGAAGACATGACCTCTTTAGTCATGTTTCCAAAGGTCAACCTCATTGATCCATTCCTACAATTTATGATTGCATTTGCAGTTGCAAGGAACGGACGCCCTAGGATAACGGGAGTTTGAGACCGAAGAGTGGATACAGGTTCGGTCTCCAAAACAACAAAATCTACTGGGTAGATAAACTCCCCAACTTGGACGAGCACATCGGTAATTTCTCCTTTGGGAATTTTTATGGATCGGTCAGCCAATTGGATTGTAACCTTAGTCGGACTAAGTTCGCCCAACCCCAGTTGTTGGTAAACTGAGAAGGGGAGTAAGTTGATACTTGCTCCCAAATCAAGAAGTGCATGCTTAATTGCAGTTTGACTATTGTGCAAGAGATGGTGGGGCAACCAGGGTCCTTATACTTGACAGGGATCTGGTTAGACAATAGCTCACTAATGTTAGTGGCTAGAAAAACCTTCTGGGCACATTAGTCTTTCTCTTCTTTGTGCACATGTCCTTAATAAACTTGGCATACTTAGGGACTTGTTGAATTGCATCAAGAAGAGGTATATTGATCTTGACTTGATAAAAAATCTCTCGTACCTTATCCATTTGTGCACATTGCTTATCTTTAAGCCTATTTGGGTAGGGTGCGATGGGCTTGTGCATATCTTCGGCTGACTTGTCTTTTTTCATGTTGTGGCATTAAGTTGGGATGGAGTGGGATCAGGCAAGCTGAATGCTTGTTTAGAACTTGATGGTGTTGATACTTGGTTATCAACTTGTTTTCCCGACCGCAATGTATGAATCGCATTACACTGACTCATATGATTCTCTTCAGCCAAGTGAGCTTGACTAGAGTTCCTAGGGTTTGGGAATGGTTGACTAGGTAGAGTACCCTTTTGCCTTTCTTGCTGATTCATTTGCATCTCTATCCTAGTCAAGACTGGAGCCAGCGTCATTGCTTTTAACGATGGTGTCCACCTTTCTTTCCAGATTGGAGAGCCTTGTTTCCATTTGTGAATATTGGAAAGAGGGTGGAGGATTTTGATAGGGCGGATTTTGGAAATTGTTGGAGAATTTGGGCCTAGTTTGATCATTGTTACTTTGGCCCCATGACAAATTGGGATGGTTTCTCCAACGGGATTGTAGGTGGGCGAATATGGATTGTTGGCGGGCGGATTGTTGGTGGGCCTTGTGAAGGCCGCACTCATATGTTCGGGCAAGCTTTGATGCGCGATAAAAACAGGACATTCCTCGAATACATGGTTCATATCTTGACAATAAGTACAGCCCGCCAAAGTTGTTGGGCTGACTTGGTTCACAGAGACTGGCTCTTTAGTTTCAAGAGCCTCTAGTCTTCGCATAACAGCTGCTAACTTAGCATCGGTTGCTATGTTGGCCTCAATGGAATGGATACCTCCTTTTGAAGAAGTAGGGTCATTAGTCCTAAATTTTCAGGAGTAGGTTCCCATTGGATGGTATTTTCAGCTAATTCCTCATACAATTTCCATCCATCAGTTTCGTCCTTTTTCAGAAATCCTCCTTGGCACATGGATTCTAACAACGTTTTAGTTTGATATTCTAATCCATCATATAGAACTTGGCATAATCGCCATTTCTCTATCCCATGGTGAGGGCATTGGGCAAGGAGATCCTTGAAATGTTCGAAGTATTTCCAAAGGGCTCATTGGCTGTCTGCTTAAACTGTAGGATATTCTTCCTAATCAATGCAGTCTTGTGAACAGGATAAAATTTCTTTAAGAATGCCTTAACAAAATTATCCCAAGAAGATATAGAACCGGCCTCTAGACTGTAGAGCCATTTCTTTGCTAAATCCTTCAAAGCAAAGGGGACAAACCTAAGTTTGATGTCATCTTTTCCTAACTTAGGAATATTCATCATGAGACATACTTCCTCAAATTCCTTATGAAGAAGTATGCATCCTCGGAGTCAAGTCCATGAAATTTCGGAAGGGTGTTGATGTATTGTGGCTTAAGCTCAAATGGTCAACACCTTCATCGTTAAGCTTGATGCAAGAAGGAAGAGAGGTCCTAATAGGATAGAACCTATCTTGGAGTGATATTGGTTGTGCCATGTGTGGGTCGGGCTTGCTCTCGGTGGTGAACTAGTTCTAGTTAGCCTGGATGTAAGTGGGTCTCTCGACCAAGCGGGCATGCACAATTAGCAAACAAGTTCTGTAACGCCCCGATCCCGCGGATACGGAGACGTCACTGCGACGTATATACGCAAGTCAGAAGTACCTTCCGTATATACGCTAAGCATCAGTACAGGCAAGAATCAGAGTACGGAAGCAAGTGGTGCATTATACATTCCAACACATGAGTACAATTACAGAGTTATCACCAGAGGTGATCCGATATTACAATAATATTACATCACCTGATAGGCGCAAATGCGAGAATACAAGGAGCAGACAGGAGTAAACAATGAAAGGCACTCACGAGTTCACTATAAGGAAACTCGAGAGGCACACAGGGGCCTGGAAGGACGTGGCTCTGGACGGTAGGCTGGAGATCCACGTTATCGCTGCGCCATTCTGATCAGCAACAGGAAGGATCCACACGCTCCAAGCTCCAAAACCTGGACATGAGAATCCAGGGGAGTCAGATGAAACTCCCCAGGCGAGTGTAATGCAAAAGCCAGGTGGCGAGCCAGGATGAGCAAATGTGTGAATACAACAATGGATATCAAGTACAAAGGATATCAAGTTCAGAAAACAGGGGTTAGAACACAAATATAGCAGGCATGAACAAGTATATCATAATCATCATAAAACAGAAAATCCGATACGAGCAAAAACCGATTGCACAAGCTTAGGTCACGCTTCCATGAGACTAGTACGTCGAAGGAATAATCCAAACAAGGAAACCCTCATTTATATACCTTTATCTCATATCATCGTAATCCAAGCACATACAATCACAAGTCACAAAGTGGTCATAACAGAAGTACATAACAGGCATGACAGGAGTACATAACGGGAGTCATAACAAGAATCATAACAGGCATCATAACAGGAGTCCAATACAGGTGTCATAACGGGAATCATAACAAGAGTCATATCAGGAATCATAACAGGCATAACAGGGATCATAACAAGAATCATGACAGGCACTATTATTACTCGTCTGACCCATATATCTGGGTATGTGTCCGGGTGTACACCCCAACACACATACATCCATATATAAGCAAGGCGAGGGTTGTTAACGGAAGCAGATGGAGAACTGATAGCTCCTCTTATAGTAGTTCCCGTACACCCGGGACCAGTTTGGAGGCCTTAAATCCCCCTAACACGCATCTTCTGAGGGCCAAAAAGTCCCCTAACACGAATCGTCAGTTCAGGTATCCACTACTATAAGCAAGGCATCATTCCGGCATCCATCACTTCCTCCATTCCCCATGCAAGTTGTTCTTTATATGGTTTAACGGTATTATCAGATTTACGGGAATAACAGGAATAACAGGAACAGCCCTACAGATTCAAGAGGGCCCCCACAGATTCAAGAGGTGGCCCCAACCATTGGGCGATGTGGCACTTTGTTCCGTGTGGCACTTTGTTCTGAGGGGACGGATTCTAGAGGTGGGCCCCACGGATTCAAGAGGTGGCCCCCACCATTGAACGATGTGGCACTTTGCTCCGTGTGGCACTTAGTTCCATACAAGATAACAGGTCAGGGTTCCCGTAAACGTGATAATCCAGTCAAGCAGTAATATAACAGGGACACATAACAAGCCTAACAAGAGGCAGGTGACCAATCATGTTCAGGGATCAATATAGTCCGGGGCAGGTTATGTCATAACAAGGGGCCTTGCCAAGTGGTAGCATGACAGGTAATATACATGTGTTAAATAGTAGCATGCAATGACAAGTGGTCTAGTAGGTGACAAGAAATACATAATAATATATAACACAAGTCCCGAGGATAAGGTCCATGATCAAGAAAGGAATGAACCAAAGCAACAGCAAGAGTTAGTCGACTGATAAAGATGACCAAGTCGACTAATGAAGGGATTAGTCGACTAGGGGTAGGGGTTAGTCGACTATAGACAAGGGACAAGTCGACTAGAGGTGGCTGCGCTTGGGGAAAGCTGCGTTTGGGAAACAGGGTAGTCGACTAGACGCGGGAGGTAGTCGACTAGCATGCCGCGTTTCGCAAAACTGCGTCTCATGAAGTCGCGTTCCACAAGCCCGCGTCTTGCCACAAGTCCGCGTCTCATGAATCCGCGTTTCATAAGTCCGCGTCTCACCAGAAAGAGTTAGCCAACCAGGGATGAAAGAGTAGGCAGCGTTTCAGGAAAAGGGCGCGTCTCTCAAGGTCGCGTCTCACATGGTCGCGTCCCACAAGGCCGCGTTTCCAAGAGCCGCGTTTCCCAGATTCGCGTTTCCAAGAAGGTTAGTCGACTAGGGAGAATGATCAGTCGACTGATAGAGGTGCGTTTCAGAATAACAAGGCTGCGTTTCTCAGGATTAGTCGACTAGGAAGAAGAAAATGTAGCGACTAATAAGGGAATCCAGTCGACTAATGACAAGTCAAGTCGATTAACAGGGGCAAATCAGGGAGCAGGATTCTGTAAGTGTTGTGTTGTTGATCGATTTACATGACATCAAAATATAAGCATGAGAGCAAGTTTGTCCAAGTCCTTGGCGAGAAAAAACACTCGCACAACCAATGGAATACGAAGTCAAAGCGAGATTACTCGCATAGTCCACAAAATACGAAGGCAAGCGGATAGCGAGAATACTCGCCTAACAAGATCTTTGCTGCGTCCAACGAAGGGAAGCTCGGTCCCAATCCAAAAGGAGGGCACCGACCCTAAGTTTTGCCGCCGGAGAAGAAACACGGCCCCAATCCAAAAGGAGTGGCCGGTCTCACAAAGTGATGGAGAGAGGTTGAAGAAGGTGGTGTGCTTGGTGATGACTAAAGTGGTGTATATGGAGGTGGAGATGGTGGACAAAGGAAGCAAGAGGAGGAGCTCTCCCTTGGTGGCTCCTCTGTTGGGAGCCGCAGGAAGCCAAGCAGAAGGAGAAAAAGAAGTAAAATGAAGGGAGAGAGAAGGAGAGGGGGTATTATAGGAAATAGATTATGAAGGTGATGCAATTAAATAATGGGGAAGGGGTTTTTTGCAAAGTGGGGAGGCATGGTGCCCCTCTCTTGACCAATCATGATGATGGGAGTAGTTGCAGGAAACAAGGAAGAAAAGAGAAAAAGGTGAAGAGAGAGAAGGAGTGGAGGCATTAAATGAAGGATGGGAATGATTAAAATAATGATGCACTTTCTAAACAAAAGATCACACAATGAAGTCCTGCGTTTCCCTCTCCAACGCAGCCCACATCCTTGCGTTTAGGCCAAAATGGGCTAAACGCGGGAATGAAAGTGGCGTTTCAAGAAGGAAGCAAAGCTGCGTTTCACAAAAGGACGAAAGGCATGATGAATTGATGGGAGTGAGTTGCAGCACAATAAATGAAGTATGGGGAGAGGTGAGGAGAGGATCTTTTCATTAAATGCAAGATCCGAGGATGGTGAAGCTGGCGTTTGAGAAATGAAAAAAAAGACAAGGTGGTAGGTATGGGCAATATCCTCGGTATCTGGGAAAATGCAGAAAACTCCGGGAAAGCTTAAAAATGAAATAGCTCGGAATGTTTCCCAAAAATTCTCAAAAATCATAAATATTATAAAATGATTTTGGTGAAATCGGTTTTCAAAGATTCAATCTCATTTCCCAGATAAAAATCATAAGGTCAGCCGTCAATCTTGGTATACACCGGATTGGCCGGGTTTTGATAAAATCTGATAAATCCCAGAAAATGTATTCAGATAGAAAATATGATTTTGAGAAATAATGTCTAAAGGAACTTTTAGAAATTCCAAACCGTTTGTAAATTAAAAATCCGGGAGTCGGTCAACGATACTGGCCGATACCGGTTTTGAAGATTTTCAACTTAATTCCAGAAAATTCCAGAAAATCATATAAAATCTAGAATATTGGAAAACGATGTTTAAAACTAAAATCGGTCAAATCGGAATAGCAGAATGTCCAAACCGAGCAATACTCTGGGATCGGGCCTTCGGTTCAAACTAAGGTTGACTCCGAATCCACGAATCCAAATCCAGGACAAAACAATCATATAAAGAATTCATAATACAAAACAAATACAGGAAGTAAATCGAAAAATACGATCGAGAAATCTGAATACGCAACTAAGTACGTATTCTAGGAACGGGGTGTTACAATCCATCCACCTTACAAAAAATTGCGTCCTCGCAATTTCGATAAGGGGTAAATTGAACACAAAGAGGACAAGGGCGGAATTATACCAATTAAGATATGAAACACTATGGGTAGGGCTCTCAAGTTGACTGATCAATAACCAGAATATAGAAATCTTCTGCACTTCCGGCTGTATAAGTCTTGAATGATACCAAATAATACTAATCTGATGTCGTTACTTGGCAATAGAATTCCGGCTGTACTGCATACTTGATGGTCCTCTGAGAATAAGCCAGAATACTGAGGATAAGAAAACCCTGATAATACCGAGCATAATAAAGAAGACCAATAATTAAGAATTCCGAACGCCAGGCATCGATCACTCTGGAAGAATAACCGAGAATATAGAATACCCGAACTTCAAAGAGTTGGCCGAAGAGATCATGTCATAGCTTCATTCAGAACCAGCCACTACCTCTCTAGTCTATCCATATCTTAAGTTAGTATAAAGGCTTCATAAAACCAAAACAGGGAAAAGATGGAAGAGATTAGGAATCAAAGGAAAGATGATCAAGAAAATAGATAACTCTGTACTTGTAGTTGGAATGTATAACCAGGACTTGTATTCCAGTTGCAAATTGCTTTACCATTAATTGCCATCTGGACGTACTGAGGAAGTAAGAGCCTAAGCTCTGATACCAACCTGTAACGCCCCGATCCCGCGGATACGGAGACGTCACTGCGACGTATATACGCAAGTCAGAAGTACCTTCACGTATATACGCTAAGCATCAGTACAGGCAAGAATCAGAGTACGGAAGCAAGTGGTGCATTATACATTCCAACACATGAGTACAATTACAGAGTTATCACCAGAGGTGATCCGATATTACAATAATATTACATCACCTGATAGGCGCAAATGCGAGAATACAAGGAGCAGACAGGAGTAAACAATGAAAGGCACTCACGAGTTCACTATAAGGAAACTCGAGAGGCACACAGGGGCCTGGAAGGACGTGGCTCTGGATGGCAGGCTGGAGATCCACGTTATCGCTGCGCCACTCTGATCAGCAACAGGAAGGATCCACACGCTCCAAGCTCCAAAACCTGGACATGAGAATCCAGGGGAGTCAGATGAAACTCCCAGGCGAGTGTAATGCAAAAGCCAGGTGGCGAGCCAGGATGAGCACATGTGTGAATACAACAATGGATATCAAGTACAAAGGATATCAAGTTCAGAAAACAGGGGTTAGAACACAAATATAGCAGGCATGAACAAGTATATCATAATCATCATAAAACAGAAAATCCGATTACGAGCAAAACCGATTGCACAAGCTTAGGTCACGCTTCCATGAGACTAGTACGTCGAAGGAATAATCCAAACAAGGAAACCCTCATTTATATACCTTTATCTCATATCATCGTAATCCAAGCACATACAATCACAAGTCACAAAGTGGTCATAACAGAAGTACATAACAGGCATGACAGGAGTACATAACGGGAGTCATAACAAGAATCATAACAGGCATCATAACAGGAGTCCAATACAGGTGTCATAACGGGAATCATAACAAGAGTCATATCAGGAATCATAACAGGCATAACAGGGATCATAACAAGAATCATGACAGGCACTTATTATTACTCGTCTGACCCATATATCTGGGTATGTGTCCGGGTGTACACCCCAACACACATACATCCATATATAAGCAAGGCGAGGGTTGTTAACGGAAGCAGATGGAGAACTGATAGCTCCTCTTATAGTAGTTCCCGTACACCCGGGACCAGTTTGGAGGCCTTAAATCCCCTAACACGCATCTTCTGAGGGCCCAAAAGTCCCCCTAACACGAATCGTCAGTTCAGGTATCCACTACTATAAGCAAGGCATCATTCCGGCATCCATCACTTCCTCCCATTCCCCATGCAAGTTGTTCTTTATATGGTTTAACGGTATTATCAGATTTACGGGAATAACAGGAATAACAGGAACAGCCCTGCAGATTCAAGAGGTGGCCCCCACAGATTCAAGAGGTGGCCCCCACCATTGGGCGATGTGGCACTTTGTTCCGTGTGGCACTTTGTTCTGAGGGGACGGATTCTAGAGGTGGCCCCCACGGATTCAAGAGGTGGCCCCCACCATTGAACGATGTGGCACTTTGCTCCGTGTGGCACTTAGTTCCATACAAGATAACAGGTCAGGGTTCCCGTAAACGTGATAATCCAGTCAAGCAGTAAATAACAGGGACACATAACAAGCCTAACAAGAGGCAGGTGACCAATCATGTTCAGGGATCAATATAGTCCGGGGCAGGTTATGTCATAACAAGGGGCCTTGCCAAGTGGTAGCATGACAGGTAATACATATGTGTTAAATAGTAGCATGCAATGACAAGTGGTCTAGTAGGTGACAAGAAATACATAATAATATATAACACAAGTCCCGAGGATAAGGTCCATGATCAAGAAAGGAATGAACCAAAGCAACCAGCAAGAGTTAGTCGACTGATAAAGATGACCAAGTCGACTAATGAAGGGATTAGTCGACTAGGGGTAGGGGTTAGTCGACTATAGACAAGGGACAAGTCGACTAGAGGTGGCTGCGCTTGGGGAAAGCTGCGTTTGGGAAACAGGGTTAGTCGACTAGACGCGGGAGGTAGTCGACTAGCATGCCGCGTTTCGCAAAACTGCGTCTCATGAAGTCGCGTTCCACAAGCCCGCGTCTTGCCACAAGTCCGCGTCTCATGAATCCGCGTTTCATAAGTCCGCGTCTCACCAGAAAGAGTTAGCCAACCAGGGATGAAAGAGTAGGCAGCGTTCAGGAAAAGGGCGCGTCTCTCAAGGTCGCGTCTCACATGGTCGCGTCCCACAAGGCCGCGTTTCCAAGAGCCGCGTTTCCCAGATTCGCGTTTCCAAGAAGGTTAGTCGACTAGGGAGAATGATCAGTCGACTGATAGAGGTGCGTTTCAGAATAACAAGGCTGCGTTTCTCAGGATTAGTCGACTAGGAAGAAAATGTAGTCGACTAATAAGGGAATCCAGTCGACTAATGACCAAGTCAAGTCGATTAACAGGGTGCAAATCAGGGAGCAGGATTCTGTTAAGTGTAGTGTTGTTGATCGATTTACATGACATCAAAATATAAGCATGAGAGCAAGTTTGTCCAAGTCCTTGGCGAGGAAAAACACTCGCACAACCAATGGAATACGAAGTCAAAGCGAGATTACTCGCATAGTCCACAAAATACGAAGGCAAGCGGATAGCGAGAATACTCGCCTAACAAGATCTTTGCTGCGTCCAACGAAGGGAAGCTCGGTCCCAATCCAAAAGGAGGGCACCGACCCTAAGTTTTGCCGCCGGAGAAGAAACACGGCCCCATCCAAAAGGAGTGGCCGGTCTCTCAAAGTGATGGAGAGAGGTTGAAGAAGGTGGTGTGCTTGGTGATGACTAAAGTGGTGTATATGGAGGTGGAGATGGTGGACAAAGGAAGCAAGAGGAGGAGCTCTCCCTTGGTGGCTCCTCTGTTGGGAGCCGCAGGAAGCCAAGCAGAAGGAGAAAAAGAAGTAAAATGAAGGGAGAGAGAAGGAGAGGGGGTATTTATAGGAAATAGATTATGAAGGTGATGCAATTAAATAATGGGGAAGGGGTTTTTTGCAAAGTGGGGAGGCATGGTGCCCCTCTCTTGACCAATCATGATGATGGGAGTAGTTGCAGGAAACAAGGAAGAAAAGAGAAAAAGGTGAAGAGAGAGAAGGAGTGGAGGCATTAAATGAAGGATGGGAATGATTAAAATAATGATGCACTTTCTAAACAAAAAGATCACACAATGAAGTCCTGCGTTTCCCTCTCCAACGCAGCCCACATCCTTGCGTTTAGGCCAAAATGGGCTAAACGCGGGAATGAAAGTGGCGTTTCAAGAAGGAAGCAAAGCTGCGTTTCACAAAAGGACGAAAGGCATGATGAATTGATGGGAGTGAGTTGCAGCACAATAAATGAAGTATGGGGAGAGGTGAGGAGAGGATCTTTTCATTAAATGCAAGATCCGAGGATGGTGAAGCTGGCGTTTGAGAAATGGAAAAAAGACAAGGTGGTAGGTATGGGCAATATCCTCGGTATCTGGGAAAATGCAGAAAACTCCGGGAAAGCTTAAAAATGAAATAGCTCGGAATGTTTCCCAAAAATTCTCAAAATCATAAATATTATAAAATGATTTTTGGTGAAATCGGTTTTCAAAGATTCAATCTCATTTCCCAGATAAAAATCATAAGGTCAGCCGTCAATCTTGGTATACACGGATTGGCCGGGTTTTGATAAAATCTGATAAATCCCAGAAAATGTATTCAGATAGAAAATATGATTTTGAGAAATAATGTCTAAAGGAACTTTTAGAAATTCCAAAACCGTTTGTAAATTAAAAATCCGGAGTCGGTCAACGATACTGGCCGATACCGGTTTTGAAGATTTTCAACTTAATTCCAGAAAATTCCAGAAAATCATATAAAATTTAGAATATTGGAAAACGATGTTTAAAACTAAAATCGGTCAAATCGGAATACCAGAATGTCCAAACCGAGCAATACTCTGGGATCGGGCCTTCGGTTCAAACTAAGGTTGACTCCGAATCCACGAATCCAAATCCAGGAGGACAAAACAATCATATAAAGAATTCATAATACAAAACAAATACAGGAAGTAAATCGAAAAATACGATCGAGAAATCTAAATACGCAACTAAGTACGTATTCTAGGAACGGGGTGTTACAAGTTCACCCAATCAATCAATAAAAAAGAAAAACAATCAAAAATCCTAATCTAGGGTAAGCCTTGACCTAGACGACTCCTAACTTTAGACTGTCCTTAGGAGGTCTACTGTCGACGTTAACCCAAGCTAATCGGCCAGGTAGGTGGCAAGACCGGTGGGAGGTTTTCCGTCAGAGACGTTCCTTAATAAATAACCACCGTTCTTCGGGCTTTCGGCCCTCAATCCCCTGCCTAGACACCGATTTGACAAGGGTAATTTCGAACAATTTTCCTTCTTCGGTCAATCTCCTATTGAGTCCGAGTTACCTTAGGGCCAACGTCTAGTCAAGTTTTACTTAGGGTTAGGGTTGTGAGTGTGACTGATATGATTTGTGGGCAAGAAAGGGTGATGAAATCCCCACCTTATCTTTGTTATGGGTTATGCCCTTAAGATGGATTAGTGTACGTGTAAAGCGGTAGAAAAGTAATCACTCAAGAAAGCGGTAAACAACCAAGAGTGCTTCCTAATCTATATGCTTATGCAAACGTACCTTGTCGCCAGCACTCTTCAACAGAATTAAAGAATTAAAAATAGACACGTGCCCTAAAATGCAAGAGTCTAAAAATATTTTTTTTTATTCAACAAATAGGTAATGTTAATTATTAGCAGTTGCAGAGTGATCACAGAGAAGTAATAATACAGCAGAAAATAGAATTTTGCACTGCAGAGCAACCTGCAGAAAACTCTATCAGTAGTCAACTACAACTGCCGCGGACCCGCGGCTTTTGCCGTGGAAACGCGGCAAAGTTGTAGGTCCAGATGCTCTGCCTTCGAGGGCAGAGGCACTGGATTGCAATATGTGTCTTCTGCTGTTCTGTTTCTGCTTCCTATTCTCTGTACCTGCAACAGAAAAGAAAGAATGATTAGAACGAGGAAATCGTGCCGTTCCTTCCCCGGCAACGGCGCCAATTTGTTGACTGATTTTTCCTGCACACAAAAATTAGAATATTAGATTAAGAATAGATCGTGCGAGGAATCAGTTCTAATCCGCGGTAGCAGGGCTATGCGGGTCGTGATCCTCAAGGAGGGACTGCGATAGAAGCGTTAAGCAAGTTTCTCTAAAAATTTATCTTTTTTAGTAATTTGTTAGTCACGATGGTATTTACAAAGAAAAGTGGTATTTACAATGAAGTGAAGAAAAGAATTGTGGAAAGAATAGTGTGATTGAGATCTAAACTAAAGAAAGAAGGAAAGAAAACTTACCTCTTTAGTCCTACTTACCTTTGATCCTTTTGCAACGACTTACTTTGTCTTCGAAGGCGTTCAAGCATGGGATATAGGATCTGTTCGTCGCCATAAGCCATCAAGGGCTCTTCTGGGCTCGGCAGTCTCGAAGTCTCGATTGGATCTCACGGTTTGCAAGTCATCAGAGAGAGAAACAATGAAACAGAAATAGAAGAATAGCACAAAGAAATAAGAACATAAATACACAAGAATAAATAAACAAGAATAAAAGAACAAAAGCTAACCTTGAGTAGATTCTATTAACAATGGAAGAAAAATAAAAACTTACACCGATGTCACCTCAGTACAAGTATGATCCCTTCCTCCATGAAAGCACATCCACTCTCAGTTACAAATTTACAAAATAAAATAAAAATCTAACCTAAAACCTAAACCCTAGCTTTTGGCCCTTGGCTCGCCTCTGGACGCTCTGTACGTTGCACGCAGGTGATATTTATAGGTGCAGAAGGCTACAGAGTCCGGGATAAACATCACCACGAAATCTGGGATTCTAACTCATCTGAATTGCCGCGCCTTGTCGAGCATCCGCGGCACTTTTGTGGCTTCTGGCGCGCGCTTTGGCGCGTGGCCTCTCCTGGTCCGTCCATCTGGGATTTTCCTTCTGGAAATTGAATCCTGGCTCTTAATCTTTGGATTTGAATATAACTGGGAATCAAGTTACCTAGATCCCAAATCTTTTCCACGAATTTCCTTCTCTTCTTTTAGCTTTTATCCTATCCTGCAAGTGTTTAGGGTTGAATAGAAGTCTATCCTTCCCTCTTCTTTGTATTTGCAACTTTGGCCCTTGTGTATTTGCAATTTTGACAATTGACTTTTACACCTGGGCTTCAAACATGGGCTTGGATCTGGGCTTTGGGCTCTTTAAGCTTTATTTATTGTAAAAATAAGAATTCGAGGCCTGCACACAATAAATTACAAATTATTAATAAATGTGTAGAATTATATAAATAAATATGAAAATGTGACGGTAAATATGATGATAAAAATGCACTTTTGACTACCAATCACTGCTCAAGATCATAGTTTGCTGCGGGAATTTGAAAGGTCGGCCTGCTTAGTGCTAAAGATGGTAAGGTGAATTCGCGAGCACAGAAGTTTGTGTTTTTGGGTGTCAAAAGAAATATGAAAGGTTACAGGTTATGGGACCCCAAAAACAAGAAGATCGTGTTGAGTCAGCATGTCATATTTGATGAGACTTCTCTGTTGCAGTCTACCGTCTCTCAGCAGATGAAGAGGACGAAAATCAAGGAAGTATTGCAAGCGGGTAGAGGTTGATGCTACTATACCATCTATAGTTGGTTCAATATCAGTAAGCACTTCACCGGATGTGACACCGGGTGGAGATCATGTAGCCAGTTTTGATGCTAAATAGGTTGAAGACATTGATGAGAATGTCGATTTGTTTGCAGCCATTAGAACCAAGATAAAACCACGAAAGTGGGTGAAGAAGTATGAATCTCAAGTTTGTGACCGCGACAAACTCAAGTTGAAGGTCGTTGTTCTCAATGATGGTAGTAAGGAGATTCATATGACTTAACCAGTTAGGTTCGTTGGTGAAGATTCAGTCACAGGTGCATGAGCTTGATGGAGCTCGTTTCAATGAACTACGGTGGCTTGATCCCTTGGGTAAGGTACGTAGGCAGCCGTAAAGGCGTAGCCATTGGTGATGCAACCAATATGAAGCTATTTGATGTATTTAGGTTTTTGAGAAGCTGACTGGGACTTCATGTAGAGGTGAAGAGTTGAAATTCACGTAGAGGTGAAGAGTTGGACTTCACGTAGAAGTGAAGTATTGTCAACTCGATGAACAATTGATCTTCTGGTGAAAAGACAATTAAGCTTGCATAAAGGGGATGTGCATCAGTTTGTTGAAGCCGATGATGGGTTAGCGTGCTTTACTCAGATTCGGTAGACCATCTTGAAGACATGTGGACTGGAGAGAGCCAGTCAGTCAGAGAGTCAGTGTTGGCTCAAATGAGTTTTTCTTAAGGTCGTGAAAAATAGAGTTTCCATTATGTTGCTAAGTTAGAGATACGCTGGTCGGCTTGTATGAAATTTCTCTTCAGGTGAAGTGTTGGAAGGCATGTATGTTGCATTCCGGTTGGATAACTGAGCTGAGATTGGAATCTTACAATTGATATTGGAATTTGGAGAAACTCAAATTGAATCTGGTGTGATAAGTGAAAATCAATTGTATATCTGCTGGTGATTCATTTGAAGGAACCAGTTTCGTGTGTTGGCCAAGTCGAGATCGTGTGTCGATTTTACCGAGATCGTGGTCGATTTTGTTCGAACCGCTTAAGCCGAGATCGTGAGTCGATTTCACTAAGATCGGTGTCGATTTCGTCATATGTTCGTTGAAATTCGGTTAAGATTTGAAAAATCTTCACCGAAGTGGAGAATTGTAGTAAGAGAGGAGATAGAGGAGATGACATCGGAAGAGTTTTTAAAATTATCGGGAAAATAGCGCAGAGATCGAAAGTAAAAAAGGAGTGAGAACGGAGCTTGCAGAAGGCCAGGACAGAGCCCGGTTGACCGCCCGGTCGACCGTGTGCACGACGTGCACAGGCATGGTCCGGTCGACCACCCGGTCGGCCTTGGCGAAGGAATGGTCACCGGCATGGTCGACCAACTGGCACGAGTTACTCTCAGTTGGACCCGGTCGACGGACCGGTCGACCGAGGGATAGGGTCGGTTGACTGGCCAGTTGGCCGACAGGCGTATTTGGGAGCGGATCTATTTCTCCTTTTAGGATTCAAACTTCGTTTCTGAATTAGAGGATTCCTAAATCCCTGAGACTCTCTGACTATAAATAAGGGTTAGAGCCCTTATGAATTGTATCCCTCTCGTATTCCACTGAAAAATCCCTCTTAGAAATTTCTTGAAGTAAGGAACAAGTTGTAATTGATTGTTGAATCAATAAAATCTCTCTCTCCTTTGCCCGAAAACGTAGGCAAATTGCCGAACCTCGTTAAATACTATGTTGGCTTGTTTTCTCTCTTATTTCTCTTTTCTTGTCGTGTGGTTACTTCTCAAGTGTTTCTATTTCCATTATTTGAGTTTCTCAAGTTATTTGTTGCAAGAAGGCGCTAAGCTGCAACACACAGTGCTCGTTATTAGCTTGGGCCACAATCAATAATAACAATAGTAATAATAATATAAAAAAAAGCTAAGTTACACTATTATTAATTTTTATCTGGTCAAGATCATGAATTTTTCCTATAATTCTCATAAAATTATCATACCTCAGTCCAATATTTAGAAAATAATCATGTGAACATCATACAAACGTTTTATGACTTAAGTATCTCTAAACCTTATGACAACCATGTGATCATTTTATCACCATTCGAATAATGCTTGATAGTTTTATGAAAATTATGATAGTTTATTGCAATTTTTAAAGTATATGATAATTTTTTTAAAGACAGATGAAGAGAGTACTTGATAGTTTATGTAATTTAGCCGAAAAAGGAGTAGGCCTTATACATTTATGGGTGGAATAGACCTCTATTATTTGATAACCCTATCCGGATTCGACTCGAAATTTTGGTTTAGATTCTTAAAATTAGATTGAGTTTCCGAACCCAATAAAAATAAAAGTAAATTTAAATCCTCCCTAAACCCTAATAGATTTGATTCCTAAATGAACCCTAAAAATTATAATGAATCTCCAGAAATGAATGTTGTTGGATCTTACCCGAATCTAACCCATTGTCACTCATATACACATTCGATAGTTACCATAGTTCGCAAGACCAGATGAAAACGTGTATTGCACATGTAGTTCTAAAACACGTGAAAAATATGCGTATATGTACATGCAAATGCATAAATGTGTATGGATAATATTCATAATTTCACATATGTCATCACTAATTATGACAAACTCCTCAAACTGGTTTACTTTTATAAATAAAAGTACAAGAAATAAGTATTACAAAGAAAGAATCATCCATGTAACTTGTAAACTAGAATTTTTCTAAAAATATACTCTTATTTAAATATTTTTTTATATGTGTATTTCCAATTTGTGTGTTTTATGCAACAATTACTTTAATAAAATCTTTATATTTCAGATAAGTGCGAGCAATTTTTCTTCAAAAAAAAAATCTTATACAGAAGTTGTTTTAAAAAGTTCTCTTATTAATGTTAATTAATTTCTAAATATTTCTTAAAGTTGGAGCAAAAAAATAGTACCATATTTGAATTTTTCATGGAAATAAATTCCTTCCACTAATGAGAATCCGTAAATCGATTAATTATTAATCCAACCATCAACTATTATATAAACAATAATAGTTATTCTAAATAATTTAACTTAGGAATGTCCATATATTGCACTTATTCATTATAAGTATTTACATATAAATATATTGTTCTTATTATCGAAAAATTATATAGTCTACTGATTTTCATTAATGAAGAGAACCCAATCTATTTTCACACGTCTGGAGAAAGTATAATTATGTATCTAAATAGTAAAAACTATATACAGACAATATAAATATAGTTTGTGCAGTTGAGATCGGGCTGGGCCAGCCTGAATAGCCAAGGCCTCAGTTCCTATACTCTCCCCCGTTTGTTAGCCTATGAGCGCAGTAGAGTCGGAAGGCCGAAAAGGAAGGGACCAAAAAGCTGTGGTGACGCCACCTCAGCGCGACACAAATATCGCTGGCGTCACAGTATCGGCAAGCTGTTCTGACCCGGTCAAAAGATATACTCCTTCCCTCCAAGAACAGTACTATGTTTTTTTCTTAAAAAATTTCTCTCAAATTAGTCGTCTATTTTGAATTCTAATACTACTTTTACAATTTTCAATACTATTTTTATCATTCCCAATACTACTTTCATCATTCCTAATACTACTTTTATCATTCTCAATGCTATTTTTACTATTCAAATTTCAACTCCTTACAAACTTTTAATTCTCGTCTCCGGTCAAAAAACGACAAGTAAAAATCATACGGAAGTTGTATAATGTCCTCCGACTACCATATAAATATACCTAATTGCCCCATTGGAAAGGATTTGGTTCATGTGTGTGAGCCACACACACATACAATAAGAGGACCAATCCGGCGTTGACACGTGGATTGGAACTCTTATAATCTCTTATAATATGTGTGTGAGGCCCCCACACATAACATATTATAAGAGAATCAATACACGTGTCAACGCCCGATTGACCCTCTTATTATATGTGTATGTGGCTCACACATGAACCGAACCCCATTGGAAAGGTATGGCCTCAAGCCTAAACTACTCTAGCTTTAGTAATGTTCTATTGCCTCCACAGAAAATTTCCATCTCGAGGAAGATCTAATTAGAACATCAAAGGGTCTTAGGCTGGATTCGACCCGATCTTCTCTTACTTAGTCGTTTGTGTTTTATAAGTTAGATAACAAATTGCAAATATAGCTCGATCCACCAATTATAACACAATCGATGGCAAACTTTGTTGAAACAAACACTATAATCTAAATATAAAAAATATTTTTTTTTCTTTTTTAAATATTGATATTGTTGGGGTTGAGTGGACACGATCAAAGAATAGAAATTTCTCATAGCTTACACTTTAGCTTATTTATTTAGTTTTACATGAGATGGGATATGAGAAGGAAATGTGTTTAAATACCAATTTTTTCTCCTCTTGTTGTTATGATTTAAATGTTATGGGTCGGGTACACCATACTCGCACATGCTTGCCACACTGGCCGCCTCGCTATCGACGCGTCCACGTGTACTACGCAATTTTTTTTTATTTCTTTTTTTTTTTTTGCTGATTCAATTTTTGACCATTTATTGCTGACTGTTACAGATCTCAAAATCCGAGGACGATTGAGCTATTGGACTGGAGTGCTAATTTCACCTATAAATAGACCACCTCAATGCAAAGCTAACACACAACAATAAGCTTTCAAGCTTTCTCTTCTCTCCCTCTTTTGAACTTTTCCTCGCTAAGAGTTATGTTCTTTGATTTTAAATTAAATTTTATTTTCTCTAGCGGACAATCATTCTTCATCTGAGTAAGTGATCGTGCTCACGCTGGGTGCTGGTACATTCCGGGATATCTTGTACTGCTAATTGACACCACCGCTTCAATGCCCAAGGATAGAGGGGATTTTTGTCTTTTAAAACAGTGACTAATACGACTGCTTCCTTTATAGTCTAGCTTCGTTTTCATGTTGTATATTTATTCATTTATCGTGATTTATATTGTATTTTATTTGTCGCTTATTATTGCATGTTCAAGCACTAGATTTTAGCAAGTTAAAATATCTAAAATGATAAAAAATAATACAGCTTAGGAACAACAGATACAACATCCCCTGGGCAACTCTTACATAACTTGATGGTAACTATGGGTAGAACTCAACAATTTATACAAACAACCAATCTAAATCCCACATAAATAAAATAAAAAATTTCTTGACACCAAGGAAGTCATCCCACACATCTCCAATACTCTTTATTAGTGCATTTCCTGTTAGATCTAAATTTATTCCATACAAGATCTACACATATACTGTAAGCCTCTTTATCATGATCAAAGGGAAGGAGGGTTTTAGGCATACCTGATTCCATCGCGAGGATGCCGAATATTGCACGATCTCGAAGGCGCCGGAGTTGAAGGAGAGGATTCTTCTCTCCAGCCACCAAGTTTCTTTCTTTATCCTTAGAGGAGATGAGAGGCCTCTAAGAGAGAGATGATTATTCTTTTTGTTGGAGAGGGAACCCTACTCATGATATATATAGCATCAAGAAACCCTAGTTCAACTCATCATAGATCTAGGCCCTTGATTTATAACACGAGTTCCACACGTGTGATGAGTCCCACATTCTAATTAAATACACTCATGGCTAAGTGTAATTGAAAACGTGTCTAGACCCAAACCATTTAGGTTTGATCAATTCTTTATTGGGTCAAACAACATAGGTTAAGTGGGCGGGTGCAAATATCCAATTGACTTGATTAGGCCCAAAATAAATTAGACTTTAAAACTAATAAGTCTAACAATCTCCCACTTGGGCCAAGCAAGTCATACTGAATAGATATTATGCATAACTTTATGACGTCAAAAAAACTTTAACCGCCGACAAACCACGTTTCAAAATAATCTGGTCCATTAAGAGTCCTGCCACCGAACATGGCGATCGTTACCTTCTGTATAATCGAGGTAGGACCTTCCACATCACAAGTTCAGAACCCCTAACGACATAGATCAAATGTGGACGTGTGGCATGGAAATGTCCTCTGATCAAATAAGGTACAATTCCAACTGGTTTCCACTTTATGACTCCAACGAGTCTAGCCTTATGACTCCAACGAGTCTCACTTTATGACTCCAACGAGTCTAACTGCTAATTCAAAAATCAAATGCGCAAAAGTAAACTTTAGGAAAAGCAGTTATAAATATTTATCAGAATCAATAAATATCCATAAAGTGCACTTAGAAATAATGTCTGTTACATAAAATTATCCACTCCCACAAAATCAGGATATCATAATGACTAGTCATCCCCATATGAGCAATATGCTCTAAGAATACTTTAGGTGAAAGTCCTTTAATGAGTGGATCTGTAATGTTAGAATAGTGTCATCACTATCAAACAGACAAAATATGATTCCGAACTTTATCATTGATGACAAGAAACTTGATGTCGATATGCTTCGACTTTGCTGAACTCTGTCACTATTGCAGTAGAGCTTTATAGCTCTTATTATCACAGTGTAGCTGTAATTGCCTCTCGACTAAATCCACCATCTTCCTACAATAAGGAAAATGTAAAATAAAGTGGACTTCCTATTGTCGATACATCCAGCATAATCTGAATCTGTGTATCCAATCAGCTGCAACTGATCAGATTTCATGTAGTCTTTATTGATATCGCACAACCTTCTTGACAGTCTTCCAGAGATCAATCCCATGATTGATCAAGTTTCTGTCAAGTTTATCAACGGTATATGCTATGTCTGATGGGTACAAACTTGAGCATACATCAGACTTCCAACCGCCAATGCATATGGAATGTCTTTCATTTGCTCTTTCCGCAGATCATTCTTGGGACATTAGAGTAGACTTAACTTATCTCCCTTGGAGCAATTCATCATGCCATATCTATCTAGCACCTTATCGATATAGGCCTTTTTGTGATAAACCTAATATTCCACGTGTCCTGTCACGTTGAATCTGGATGCCTATCACAAAAGAAGGGTCTCCAAGATCTTTCATCTCAAAATTCTTTGAGAGAAAACTCTTGGTCTCAAGTAGAAGATCTATATCGTTACTTGCTAATAGAATGTCATCCACATATAGCACAAGAAATATAAATCTACTCCCTTTAAATTTATGGTAAATACATTGATCAACTATATTTTCCTTAAAATCAAAGTCGGATATTACTTGATCAAATTTCAAATACTGTTGACGGGATGCTTGCTTTAAAACCATAAATGAATTTCTTTATTTGCAAACCAAATATTATGAAACCTTCACTTTAAAACTTTCTGGTTGCACCATACAGATTTCCTTCTCAATGCTACCATTAAGAAAAGCAATCTTAACATTCATTTGGTATAACTTCAGGTCAAAGTGAACCACCAGTGCCATAATAATCTTAAAAGAATGCTTCATGAAAATCAGGGAGAAAGTATCCTTATAGTCAATGCCTTCTCTTTGAGTGAATCCCTTTGTGACAAGATGTGCCTATACCTTTCGACATTGCCTTTCGAATCTCGCTTGGTTCATTTATAACCAATCGGTTTCTTTCCTTCAGGCAACTCTACTAAATCCCAAAAAATCATTATCCTTTATGGATTTTAACTCATCTTTCATGGCATTTGACCACTTAGTGGAGTGAATGTTGAGTTTGGCCTCATTTAAGGATGCAGGGTCATCCTCTAGCCTTATGTCAAACTCATGCTATTGGAGATAAACTATATAGTCATTTATAATGACTGATCTCCTCTTCCTAGTTGATCTCCTAGGCACTTGCGGTTGAGAATTTTCAGTTTCTATCTCACCAGCATGATCTACTTCAAGATGAACTGTATATGTATCTTGTAAGGATGCAACTGTATTTTCATCTTGAAGTGGAACAACTACTTTATCATTTGGAACAATTGTCATGGGTATAACAATATGTTCTTTCTTAAATATGAAATCTTTATGTAGTTGACTCCCACTGTTCTGAATATTCTCAAAAAAATTTAGCAATCCGTCTTTATGTTCTTAGTGGAGGGACAATAAAACTTAAAGCCTTTATACCTCTCAGAATACCTACGAATAAACAACTAACTGTCATTGAGTCCAACTTCTTCTCATATGGTATATATGGCCGAGCTTCCGCTGGACAACCCCAAACATATAGATGCCTAATACTGAGAGATTTCCCAGTCCATAACTCATATGGGGTTTTAGTTACTGTTTTACTAGGTATTCTATAAGGAGGTGACAACCATTTTAAAGGCTTCAATATATAATGACTCTGGTAGAGTAGTGTGAGCTATCATACTCCCAACCATATCCTTTACTGTGTGATTTTATCTCTCAGCAATACCATTTTGACGAGGTGTCCTGATATGGTGTACTAAGCGACAATACCACTCTTTCAGAAATTGACAAATGGTTCTGGACATTTACCTGATTCGTTATATCTGTCATAGTACTCACCACCATGATCAGATCTAACGGCTTTAAACATGTCTAATGATTGGGATTTCTCATGGAACAAGTACAGGTACCTATAACGAGAGTAATTATCTGTAAAAGTGATGAAATATTCATGGCCATCCAAGAAGCTGTAGGGAATGGACCACAAATGTCGTATACACCAAATTAAGATACTTGAACTTCGTTTAGTACCAAACTTTCTAATGTTTCTTTAATTAATTTTCGCTTAGTGCCTATGCTATTCACATATAGAGATTCAGTATATGAAGCATGGAGATTCAAATATATAAGCCATCAATCAAGATTCCAGTACCAACAACTTTAGATTTAGAAAATAAACTAAATATTTCATTACCAATATTGACAGTAAAACCAGATCTGTCTAACAATGAAATGGAAATAAGATTCCGCCTAAAAGACGGTACATATAAAGTCTCATCTAAATCTAAAATAAAAAACCAGAATCTAATTAAGCCTACAAACTCCAATAGCTTTAATTGCAACTTTATTTCCATCACCCATGCATACGTATCGCTCAGCTGGGCTGGGCCTCTTTTGGGTTGGAAGTTCCACATTGAATCGCTTATGTGAATTATCTATCAACCTTATATCAAGTGGCACTAAAGCTAAATTAATTTCAGAAAAATAAATATGAGATATACCCGCTAAATAGCCATTTCTGATACTTTATGCATTCCTACTTAAGGTGGCTTACTTTCTTACAGAAGAAGTATGCAATGACCTTAGGCTACTTTTTCTGCACTTTTGCCACTTAGGATCAGCCACTGTAGTGGTGTTTATGTTCCTCCCTATAGTTTCACTTTCCTTTTCTTAGAAGTTTACCCTGGATGCTAAGTGAGCACTGACTTTATCGAGCATAACACTCCTAATAGTTATAGGAATAGTGTATTTTATGACCATTAGACACCTCTTGTAAGATCTCTCCCACTTACCATAATTTACCTTTTCTTTACTGAACTTTATTAGTGATAGTAGAGATCCATCAATCTTTAAGGTGTACTCTAGGTGCATGAATTCAAGAACGATCATTTACGTGGTCTTACCACTTCTTAAAGTTTGTACCATTCAATTAAAACTACATAAATGTACAATTTCTCATCAATTTAACATAAACATTGCATTTAATAAAATTCTACTGTAATAGCCATAAAAAATGATTTTAGAAAATGCAACCAGTTTTAAACGATAGAGCTGCCGGTTAAACTTTCAAAACAAGTTGTGTCTCTATATGCCAACACTGTACTGGCCCAATATAGATATCCTAAAGTCTAGGTCCTATGTAAGAGAACAGCCTTCCTTTGGGCCGACTGTCACTTTATAGGATTGGTCCTAAAGTTTAAGTAATCTATGTTGGCCATATAATATATGTAATGACCCGGCCATAATGACAACCTTCCTTTGGGCCGATTGCCACACGCATGGGCCACACAAATTTATGCATCTGTATTCTTATTCCGCCATCGGACTAGTTGATGAGGGTAATGCAATATGGGCCAATAGTGTGACAACCTTCCTTTGGGCCGATTACCACACATCAAGGTTCTCCCACTTGCATTAACCACATCAAGTATCCGAAGCCGTACATAATCGGCCAAACAATAGTCTTCCTTTGGGCCGGCTATTGTCCGCATGAACTACATACGCAATTAAATAAGCTCTTTTATAAATTCTTTAACTTGAACATGTATATATTTATCTGTGTGTATCAACTGTAGTAAACATCAATATTCATTATGCTAGACAATATAAGCAATAAATATTGATGATAAAGCGGAAGCATGTAAGGGTACACATAACCATGATAAAAAAACACTTCAATGCCTTCTTTATGTCAACTAACTACTGTTTTGTCATGTCTAATGCCTTAATACTGTAGTGCTCGTCAAGAGCTTCGAAACGGCTATTTACATGCCCAAAACAGAGGTCGTATGAGCCCGTAACGGCTAATTGAAGTTTCTATTGGCAAAACGGGTCTGCAGTGCTTATCGGGTCTGAATCAGACCCGACCCGCAATGGTTAAGTTATTGGTTTCCTTTCTTATTGGGCTGGGTTTAAATAAACTGAATAAAAACCCAATTAGCTTTATGTGAGATTGATTGGATTAGGTTTCTTATTTGAGTAGAATTCTACCCAAAATATCCTTAATAGACTAGAATTATATCTTAATCATAATACCCAAATCAATCTCAACAATCCCAATTGAAAATTAATATGAGATTAATTAGGAGTAAGTTTCCTTATTAGAGTAAAATTCAATCTCTAAATTTTTGAATCCTAATTAATCTCATAATCCCAAATTAAGGAAACCCTAAATAATTAATCAATTTTTTTTTTAAATTTAAATTATTCTTCACAATACCCGGTTTGCCTTACATATGCATGCATGCAGACACATGTCTGCATGCATGCAGGCCATGCCTTTTTTTTTTTTTTTTAATAACTTTACAGCATGCGCTGGAAACCAGCGCATGCAATCTAAAATCTTTTTTTTTTAATCCTGCATGCAAATTTCTTCCATGCAGCCGATCAAGCAGTGTACCCTTTTTTTTTTTTTTTTTATTCGTTGCATGCAGGCGCCTGCAAGCGCCTGCATGCACACAGGCAGGCAAATTTTTTTTTTTTTTAAAATCTAAATAACACACAAATCAAAATTTCATAAAAATATATACATGCAAAATTCAATAAAAACACTCCTTTTAATCTTTTGATCCAACATATGAGACACAAAAAATATTTATTGAATCAAAGGAGATATTTTTATGATATTTATAAATCGAGATCATAATTTCTGTAGATCCCTATGATCTGATAAAGAGGAGGCTCTGATACAATTGTTAGATCTAAATTTATTCCATACAAGATCTACACATATACTGTAAGCCTCTTTATCATGATCAAAGGGAAGGAGGGTTTAGGCATACCTGATTCCATCGCGAGGATGCCGAATATTGCACGATCTCAAAGGCGCCGGAGTTGAAGGAGAGGATTCTTCTCTCCAGCCACCAAGTTCTCTTCTTTATCCTTAGAGGAGATGAGAGGCCTCTAAGAGAGAGATGATTATTCTTGTTGTTGGAGAGGGAACCCTACTCATGATATATATAGCATCAAGAAACCCTAGTTCAACTCATCATAGATCTAGGCTCTTGATTTATAAGACGAGTTCCACACGTGTGATGAGTCCCACATTCTAATTTAAATACACTCATGGCTAAGGTGTAATTGAAAACGTGTCTAGACCCAAACCATTTAGGTTTGATCAATTCTTTATTGGGTCAAACAACATAGATTAAGTGGGCGGGTGCAAATATCCAATTGACTTGATTAGGCCCAAAATAAATTAAACTTTAAAACTAATAAGTCTAACATTTCCCACAGCATTATTGATTAGAGAAACAAATCACCACCATTTTCTCATCTAGAAAACACAAGGCACAAGAGCCTTGACCTCTCCAGGGAAATTCTCAAACTTGGAGACGTACCATCTCCTCGTGGCCGAGCTCCTCCCCATCAAATAAAACATCGATCCAAAGGTGAAACAGAACGCAAACATCGTTTGCGCAATGAGGGAGGCCCCCAAGAGGCCTACGATCTCGAAGAGATAATGCGGGCAAATCACCAGCCCAAACAGACCCCCCTCGGATCTTGTACCCTTTGTCATCCTTGTTGCGCAGCTTCGAGAGGATGAGATGGTGGTAGAAGTTGCCGGCAATGCCTATGAGAAAGAGAAGAATCCTGGGTACTTCAAGTCGATTGCGGGCTCGGGCATGCCCTGACAGAGATATTGCGCGTAGATCATGACGACGGTGTGGATAGTGTAGCTGAGGGATATGATGATCGTCGAGTCAAGAAGCATTCGGCCGCTGTACTGGTGAACAAACAAGACCTGCATGATAGAAAAAGTTTTGAGGTCATGAGATATAGTTTTCTAAAGTTCAGCTCTATAGCTTTAAAAGACCAAACTGAGGTTCATTTGGCTAGTATTTGTAGTTTACTGAACTACAGTTCGTTACCTCCAAAAGATATCTTTACTAGTTAGAAAAATCCACTCATAATGGATTTTTCTGTAACTCAAAAATTTGACTAAACTACAATTTAAGATTCGTATATTGTAGTTTGCAAATCTCTATCTACAACTTTAAAATAAATTACAAGCTAAAAAACTTGAAAGCCAAACATGATCATAGCTAATGAAATAATAAAGACAAAGGATTGTGAAAATTTTGACAATACCTCAAGAACTCTCTTGAAGAAGTGAATGGCAAGCGCCGTGCAGACCAATTGAGCCCTCAGGCCGACCACCGCGCCCGGAACAAAGAAGGAGGCCGCGGCCGCCACTGCGGCGGGCGCATAGAGAAAGAACATCCCGGCCCTGCTGGAGATTGTGAGGCCGCTAACCTTTTCTTGCTACCAACGTTCCAGAACTTGGAGTAACCGAGGTGTACGCCGTAGACCTCGGAGACCCCGAAGCACGCCAGAGAGACGATGCTGATGACCGACATGGCAGAGATGAGAGAAGAAGGAGCCGGAAACAGAATTCTCCATATAATCGACATAGCTTGTACTATTTTTTTTTCCCCTCTTTGTAATTGTGCTTCTTGTATTTCAACTCGATAATATATTTATGGGGAGGCAGATGGCAGTGCTGCACTTGGGGCAACAGGGTGGTTGGGTTGGGAATTAACAAAATTTAGAATTGGAGACGATACGCGTTTCACACGGGGTTGGTAGGAGAACCAACAAAGATTTAAAAAGTGTGGGCAAAGCCGTGGTTGAGTGAAAGAAGGAAATCTGATTTCTTATATAAAATATAAGCTATCAAATAGATTTGGATCTTCAAGAATGAATATTGTGGACCCAATAGACAGTGACAGGCGAGATCTGATTCCTTTGGACCCAATAATGCAAGCTTCGTGAGAGATCTCATCTAATGCTCGAAATGCACGAGGGTCGAAAGTTTACATCATTCTCTTATATTCTATTGTAATCGTATTCTTTGTAATCGTTTCTTTCCCACATCAAAATTTTTAATCGCTCATTCAAGAAATGCATTGCGTCGTCTACAATGCCTTGGGTCTTAATAATGAAATTACTAATGGATAATCGAGAACGAAAGGGATAATTGCGAGCGTCCCACCGCTGCTAGTCTATCCTTCAGAGGACAAAATAGAAAGAATTTCTATGACTATCAAAAAAAAAAAGTCAAAAATAGCAGCCCACGCTGGCTGTAACTATTTCAACGCCCAATGAGAGAGGGTCTAGTGGACAGTTGACATAATATATATCCAAGACCAAATAAAAGGTTGACATCAGAAATTTGAGGGTACACAGAACAAGAAAAAAAATCCTCTTTACCTCATAATCACCTGGGAGAAAAGGATGGACCAAGCGAAAGAGATTGGACTTGAGCAGAATGCATAAACTTGTTATACAGAAGAGGAAAACAAATATTCATTCCTCGAGCCAAATGTCAACAAACCAAGCGAATTCTTCCCTATACAGTTCCATGGTTTACTCATTAACCATAGGAAATCAAAAAGCTGGACAAAAACTGGGTGAAAACACAAAAGAAAAATACAAAAGCCGTGAAAACATGTTAAAAGAATGTTCCCAAATAGACCACGCGATCAATTTTCATTTTGTCATTGACAGGATCAGGCATACACCCAACATATACAGGACGGAAAACTTGCAAAGAGAGGTGTGATCATCCTCGAGTACTCGTAAGACATCGCCATTGATTCAAACGAGGTGACTTGTCTAAGAGGAGCCAAACCAACATTGTTGTTAGTTTGTCCAAATGAGAACCTGATAATACATAAAACAATAAAAAATTACTACTATGAGGCTTTACACACAGCAAAAGTATAATGTTCCTGAAAATAAATAGTGACATACTTGCTTCGAGCTGCTTTCTTCTCCAGAAAATGAAGCACAGTACCCACTGGATAAAAGCAAGGAGACAAATAATTCCAAGGGAAACAAATGAAAAACACATGGAAGAATTCATATTAGATAGCAGTATAGCCAATTATAGACAATCAAGCAGATGCTATATGCTTTTTAGTACAGCTTGCTAGAGGCACCAACCAGCCAACCAAGTCCTTGCATCCAGAAAACTACTCTCCTATGAGTTCAGTAAAGAGCTACGCATACGGCTAACCCAACGACTTTGGGAAAAGGCTTGATGGTGATAATTATTGAAATTATTATTCCCAAGAGACAAATAGCGAAATGAACTGATACCAATATAAAGGTCTCGAGGAAGTAGGCTTCAACAAACTTATGAAATGCTTGCCTAGAACCAATTTATTAGCTCCAGGCTCATTAAAAGTTAACAGGAGCTTCAGACTGTCAAGCCATGCTACTCATAACAAAAGAACAATAGGTTGATAAACGCTTAGTTGAAAAAAAAAAAATCCAGAAGTACAACTTAAAATTATAATGATTACATGTGTAGTTAAAAAAACTAACAATGAGAAGCAGTCTTCAATAAATATTAGAGCAGTGACATCAAATATTAAAATTAAAAGACAATACATAGATGTGAAGAATAAAATGAAAGCAGTCAACATAGATGTGAAAAATAAAACACGATAACATCAGAGGAGAGTAAACATTAGAGCAGTTGTTAGAGCAGCAATACCAAACCATTTGATGAACATCTATGCAAGGCACAGCAGAACATATATGTGAAAAATAAAAATAAAATGTATGGTCATTGTGCATGAGATAACCAGAGATACAATCACAACATAACGCAATCAGTCAACATACTAAAATGAAAAGAATACAAAATTGTGTAGCCGTCATGAAGTGAGTGGGATAAAGTCTCAGTTTATGCATACAAACAAAACACATCTAAAGTATAATACCTTACAGAACCAAACAATGTTATGTCTACTATGACATGGATGTCAAGTGTCCAGCTGTCAGGAAGGGCCTGACATGGGAACCTTCTGAAAATATGATATCAGTAATATTTCCTAGATGTGTATGCGAATATATTGAATTGCCATTAAGCTCTCAACTAAAGAAATCGGCTCACAGTTCAACAAATAACTTGACATTTATTTGATACAACCTATTTGCTAATATCTTGCACACAAAAACACCAAGAGTGCAACAGAGTAGTGATATATTACTTTAAAAGTTCCATTGGAATGTACAAGAAGTATCCTCAAGTGACCAAGTTTCCAACAAGTCAAAAAACTTAAAATTTGAGATGTCCAGCTAACACTCAAACCAAATCAAGTATAATATCTTAATATAAAACGAGCAAGTAAAAAATGCAGATATTGTCTTTTCCTGTGTATTATTTTTCTACTCTGTGATTGTGAGGTACAAATCAGCAAGGCTAATTAAATGCAATTCAAGGATAAACAGGACTCATGATTCAATCATCTCCTAAGGGATTGAGTTTCAACCTAAATTTGCATTGATGAAGTTTGTATTTCTGGCAAAAAATATTAAATCTAAAAGAGATGATAGCAAATATTAATTAAATGCCTCTCATGTGGGAAGAAAGAGAGACAATATAGCAAATGAGAGGAAAGGGACTTGATAGGAAGAAAGGAAAGGATACAAGAAAAAAGATGTCAGAAAGTCACCTAACAAGTAATAGATGATTCAATTAAAATTATATACCAATTGAGAAGATTATATGAGTTCAAAAGTTATAAGAAATATATATAGATCATGTAGGAATAAAGACAATGGTACAAAAGAACCATCAAAAGAAAAACAGATAACAAGAAGCCTCCTAACTAATAATGGGGGTATTCAAGTAATTTATATTTGTAAAATTCAGGAAGATGAAAATAGACTTCAGAAGATACATGAGGCCATGTAGGAACAAAGGAAAGAGTACAGAAGAAAGTTTGCAATGAAAAGAGAGCAAAGGGAGGCCCCATCACCAGTAAACATATAAATAGACTGAGATGAAACAATGAGGTACGAAAGGCCATGTAGGAATCAAATCACGAGGGCATGTAGGAATCAAATCACGAGTGCACACAAAAACAAGCATAAGAAAGAGAGAAAAAGAAGCCCCCATGTAACATTTTCCCCATGCTAATCAAGAATGGAGAGTCAGGAGATACTATATGGTACAAGACACCCAGGATGTCAGCATTTTCGATGCTCAATTGATCTGTCCATGGGTACCCTGCAGTATTGTGTGACCATCAGTGCCACAGCTTGTTGGGACGCTTACAAATGCATTCACTGTTTTCTTGAATATCAGACATTAAGGTGAAGGATTTTATGGTTGTTTTACTTCAAAAAAAATGATATATTAATTTTCGTTTATTACTTTACTCTATAAGGTTCATTCATATGTTAACCAATTTTCAAATCGTGGTTCTAGAAAAAATCTTGATGCCATCTGAAGTGTACAGGTGCATGTTTTTGCATAATCAATTCTAAAGAATAATGCTATACTATTTGGCTCAAAACTGTGATGTGTACAGTGTTTTGCACGTGGAAACATACATTTAGTACACAATCTCTACCAACTGTTTAATCCTATTCTTCTGTATGCATGATCTTTCAGTACTTGCACCTCCATGCCATCATCAGCAAAAATATCTCACCATCTCCAATAAAATTTCCACCCTCTTCTAACTCTCCTCATAGTTGTGCACGTTAAATAATGGCATCTACCATTTTTACTATACCCAGGCTTTTCAAACATCTAATGTCTTTTTTCCATCCTCTTTCACTTCCAGTAAACCTAAAATTCTCTAGTTTGCAACGAATGCAACCATGTGACAACGAAACACCTCATCTTCATTCTCTCCATTCTCACTTATGTCTCCACTTTCTTCATATTGTAACTCCTCGGTTGCAGATGATGATTTGTATGCTAAGCAGTCCTGACTTAGGTTCTTCCGCAGAGACACTGTCACAATGCATACACACATACCAAATAACTTATGCGGATCTTTAGATGATTGTACTAATTTATATTTTTAATTTAACGAATTTTAAAAGATTTAATTAAAAATGTGAAAAGTTTTAAAGCTTATGTTTTCTGTCAAGTCTAACACTCACTTATGAATTATGAGTCAACTGTTCAAACTGTATGCTTTCACCTTCTAAAATATAAATTCAAACAAATATAAGAGTATAACTGTATACAGATAAACTATCTATGGATAGACATAGCCATGTTTTTGAATTCGAATTTTGGAGAGCTGTTGTCACCTAACCATTCAATACCATATACGCAGAATGTGATACCACAAATTCTGTGCATATTATCATAGTCCACTAATTCTTTAGAAGCTTCATCCAAAACAGATGACTCTGTAATTATTCTACATTGCTGAAGTAAAAAATTGAATAAACTAACAAAATAAGTACTTTTACAACAATTAAACTCTCTGCCAAGAGAATAACGAAGCACAATATTAGTGCCAGTAAGGACTTCACATTAGCTTCTGTTTCCATTCTTTCATGTAGATCTGTCACATGGGGTATAGTTTCAGAATATAAAATTTTCTAGACAGCTGAATAGCAGTTAACCAAATGTGTCCAAACAAAAAACTGATAAAAAAGAAATTACCTTTATTACAGCAGCTAATGAAAATTTCGAGATCAACAATGGTTCTTCACTGTCTTCCTCCTGTCAGGCACCACCTCCTTACACAACTGCTGAGCAATCTCCTCCAAAAGCACCAGCTGCGCCTTCTCCATCCTCATCAATATAATAGCCTGCCTCATGGACTCCCGATCGGCCTCTAGAGCCTGCAACCTCATGTAAAGCTTCTTTATATCCCCATCCTCTGCAACATTTCCCTTTTATCCTCAATACCCTTTCGCCTCTCTACACCCACATCATCATCATCCTCTTCATTGCTCACCTCGGCTGCCGGCAAAGCGTGAACTGCATCTATCGAATAAACCCTGGCACTCTTATCATCATCGTCCTCCGAGTGACGGTCACTGCCACCCGAAGACTGCTCGTTCTCTTCTTCCTCCTCCTCCTCCTCATTCTTAAACTCCTCTTCCAAATCCCTAACCAACATCGAATCAGACCCCACAACTGCCTTCTTCTCCGCCTCCATCTCATAAATCCTAGTCTCCAAATTCTGCAACTGATCCAGAGTCATCGGAGAGTACATTTCAACAATTGGCTTTCACAATCATCGCCGTAATCTTCGTGCCCCGGATCGTGCACGTTAGCTGAGGGTAATCACAATCGGGCAAGTCGAAATTTTGCGGGGTTTGGGGCTCGAGATCGCCGGGTATCGATCCCGTAGCTCAGGAGGCGATGCTTGTAGACCTTGATCTCGCGTTTGAACAAGAGATCGTCAAGCGCGAGGAGCTCCTGCTGATCGTGGGCCATCTTCTCCTCGGCGAACTGCTTGAACTGCCTGAACTCCATCTGGACCTCGGCTTCTCCCGCTGCAGGCGGAGGATCACCGACATGGCCTCACTCGCCGCCGTCGAGGCGGCGTCCCGCTCCTCCTCGAGGTCCAAGCTCAGATCTTGGATCGTCTGCTGCTGGCTAGCCAGGGTTTCGCGCAGCGCGGAGACCTCATAGTCTACCTCGACGCGGGCCGTCACGTCATTGGCATCACCGACGGTCTGGGGGCTGCGGTGGGGCCCGCGGCCGTCTCCAGCGCCCTCGATCTGATCGAGCTTCCGCTTCACGGACCGGCGCCACTCCATGGGTTCGCGGGCCCAACTGCATCCAATTGAGAGGAGGAAGATGAAGAGACGACGATGGAGATTGTTCTGAAACTCTAGATTTTTATTTTTATTTTTATTTTGGTTTTCCCCTGTCGTTGATTTCACTGTGTCTGGAACTCTTTTTCTTTTTTGTTTATTGGATATTTTCGTCTGTTTGTTTTTGCCCAAAAAAGAGGGGAGGAAAAACAAAAAAAAGGACCTCGTGAGTTTGGTTGGCGAATGGGTTTTTTTTTTTTTTTTAGATTCACACCATCACCATCTCGCAAATATGAATGTTGTTTAAAGGCTCCCACGTAAAAACGCCAGGTCACAAAGCAGAGCGCGGATACAAGCACCCATCGAATTGATTAAGGCACTCAAACATAAAGACACCCACACTGTTTAATTAAGAACACCCACTAATATTTTAAAATACCCAGAATCTCTCGCCTCCTCCTTTCTTCCAGCATTTCCCTCCCCATCGCCCCTCCCTCGCCGTCCTCACCCTATCCTTCTCCGTCGCCTCCGACATCCTTTTCCCGCTGACCTCCCTTCCCTCCCCGCCCTTGTTC
This sequence comes from Agave tequilana, assembly GCA_038442645.1. Lineage (NCBI taxonomy): Eukaryota > Viridiplantae > Streptophyta > Magnoliopsida > Asparagales > Asparagaceae > Agave > Agave tequilana. Next base: position 199,690 of record JAVJIF010009602.1, read on the forward strand.
CCGCCTCCCCCGCCACGCCCGCCTCCGGCTCCTCCCCCACCCCCCGTCATCCTCCCCTTGTTCTCTCCCGCCTGACCTTCCTCTTTCGCTTCCCCCGCATCGTTCTCATTCTAGAGAAAAAAGTTTCATTGGAATAATTGATTCACTACTAAGGAGTAGTATTTTGAAAGAGTTGTTCCCGTTTCGACGAAAAAGGTTCCAATTGATCAGCATATACCTACCTAAATAAGTCTAATTGGGTGTGAGTTAAATTCGAGATATGAATTAATTTGGTTACGGTCATTTCTTTCGTTTCATTCGTAAATTACGCCTATTCACCTTCTCATCTCTGCGTCGCCCGAGCTACCATGCAACGCCATCTCCTCGTCTCCCGCATTGCATGCAGTGGTGTCACTACCATTTCAGTTCAGCTAGCATGCATGCACCCATGCATGCTGAACGTCTGCCCACCTCGTCTTCAAAGCACCCAGCAGCGTGCATGCATGCAACATCATTAATACCTCCATGCAGCTGCAGCCTGCATCGATTTCAATGCCACCATGCAGCAGTGCTAACTGGTCGACACTTCGTCTTCAACACTGCCATGCACCAGCGACAAACAGGCAAATCACGTCTTCTTCTGCGTCGCCATGCAGTCCTCACAATTAGGACTGCTACCATGATCGCAGTCCTCACAATTAGGACCGCAGTCATGATCGCGGTCCTCACAAGGTCGCAGTCCTCACAATTAGGACCGCAGTCATGATCGCAGTCCTCACAAAAGTATCATATTTCTGAGTCTATTATGACTGCAATTCTGGTGGTAATCTTAATTAATCGCAATCCTTACAAAATATCTTGTTTCTAATATTTTGTGAGGACAACGATCATGATCACAGTCCTCATATACCAATAAATTATGCCTTTTGAGAAGACTGCAATAATGATCGCATTCCTCATAAAACCCCAATTTTTAATTATTTTTTGAGGACTGCGATTCACAGTCTCACATACACTGATAAATGATGTCATTTGAGAGGACCATGGTAGTGATCGCTTGTCCTCATAAAACCTCATTGTCATAATTATTTTGTGAGGACTGTGATCATGATCACAGTCGTCATCTACACTGATAAATTGTGTTTTT